>JAAAKL020016432.1:0-11033 GCA_010016065.2 Carybdea cf. marsupialis auct. non (Linnaeus, 1758) | reverse complement strand
TTTTAAATAATAAATAATGCTTTTCATGAACGTAATTTATACAATGATCATGGAGTTACAATGCACTAGCAGAGAACGTTGTGTTTATAAGTCTTGTTTGATAGATGTCCTGCTTGGAACTTTCTGCCGAAATTAGTAAGCGGCAGGGGGGGGGGGGGGGGCTTTGAAATAAGAATGTCCTGAATAGAAAATTTTCCAAAAATTAATAAGCGGAGGGGGGACGTTTATTAGAGACCAGAGAGCATATAAACCTGTTTGTTAATGGCCGTAGGTGTTAACTGTTGGAAAACCTGAATATTAAGGATTGCATATGTCATCCAAATATAAAACTGTTACTGAAAATTGTTTATGTTAGGTGTAATTGCCCATAAACGTCTTTATTGAAGGTTACATGTTTCAACTGTATGTAGACCAGTTTTCTGATGTCTGTATGTGTTAACTACTCGAAAACTCTAATATGAATGATGTGTATCAGCCAAATAATACTGTTTACTAAATACGTAACTTACGTGTAAGCTTATTTATTGAGCACGTCCTCAATATGCCTAATTGACTTTCAGAAAATCACACTGCCAAGCTATTACAAATAATAATAACTTTCTGTTTCCCTCACTGTAATGCTGTAACTCCTTAAAGGTTTGTTACTGTCATAGGGTATTGTATGAAACTATCACGGCAAGTTCATACGTCGAAGAAAAACTATACGGAAGGTTTATGACGACCTTTTTTGGAAACCATTCGAGTGGGCATACACCAGCAAGTGAGATGCAGTACTGGGCGAGTCTGTCCCTAACGTCATGAAGCAAGCGAGAGTAAGAATGATTTCCATTTATAATGACTACGAGAAGGTGATGATTATCAGAGTTTTCTTCATTTGTTTGTGGAGATGGCCTAGGTTGCTTACAATCGAATCACACTCGGACAAGCTGTTCCAAAGAACACCCACGCGCCTGTTGGAATCGTCACTCCTTACCAACGAAGATTAATCGAAGTCAAGATCGAATTGAATGTCCAAGAAGTAAATTTATCGAACTATCAAACACAGGACAATTAAGTGAGTAAATAACTAATCATTGTATGTAGTGCGAATCTAGTATTTTATTTTCAGAAATATAATTTTATTTGTTTTGTTACCATTTCGTCCGCTTCCCGCCACTAGACGTTTTAACCTTTGCGGGTTAATATCGTCTACATGCTTGCCGGCCTCTTTGTTATGTCGTGTTCTACATCCTCCTGTTTTTGTCCAATGGCTGGTTACGATACCAGTGTTAGCATTTTACTACCATGCTAGTAAACATTAACTCTTGATTTCTTTTAGCTAGTAAAAGGCTTTCTGCAGCAAGTATTCTGTCATTGGTCTGTATTGTGTGTATAAAATTAATGATGTTAAAACATGGTAGCGGTTGTGATTGAGCAACTATGAGAGATAAATGAAGTAAAGCAGTTTATGCCTAGCGTTTCCAATTGACTTTACCTAGCGCTGATATGTATGCAAGCTTTAGCTACGTTGTAAAATATTGCATGTTGTCCATTTTTGCTTTTACTGCGCGCTTTTTCTTGGCCAACTTATTGTGTTCTTCAAGGTACGCTCGGACTACTCGACAGCTTGAGCGATGCCGTGTACAGTAAAAATACCCCCGGCTTTTTTCTATAGGTTGGCTTATGTACAGTCGACGGTTTACACGTGGCAAATGAAATTGGCCCCGTCATTGAATAAACGTGGGGTAGGACTTTGCCACTGATGAGATACCGAAGGGTTATGATTCACCAGACATATGTTGGGACTGTAATAAAAAGAAGTTTTCACCGCTGTCATCGGAACGGGTAGATCACTAGCCACGAAGTGTACGAATAGGTGGAAACTCTTTGTTTCTAATTTACAATGAAACTCTCCAATGAAATGTTCTTATACTTTCCTAGAATTAGAACACCCTTAGTCTACAATCTCGTGTTACTATACTCCAGTTGCAAGGCATTCTTATGGTCCACTCTTTCATTTATTATCATAGGTCGGACATGTATTCACGTTTCCCCTAACCCTTCTTGATGCAAGAACGACTAAGTGTTTTTTAAGATATTCTACGCCGATGTTTGCCTTTTCTGGGGTTCTGAGAATTAATCAACGAAATAACTTATACTATCGTTCACTATTTTGGCACGGAGTGTTAAATGCAATCGTTCATACCAACCAGGATATTACAAGTATCAACACGTTCTAACAGATATGAGAAGACTCGCTTGAAATCCACTCAAAACGAGGCTAACATCTAAGAGAGACTGTTTACATGAGAGAAAACTGTAATATATGCAACCGTGTTTCTTGGACTTGGTTCCGTCAATTTAACGGTGAATCATTGTGGTAAGGTGGACATTAGGAGTAGCATTGCCAAGAAGGTATATGATGATACCAAGTTGAGATATGGTAGTTGGTAAGTTGAGGAACTGCCGAAGGTTTGCCATAATTAAGGGTTAACGTAAGGATAAGCAAGGAGAAAGGGATAGTGGAAAAGATATCGAAGGTTCGGTCAAGAAAATACTATTACGTGCTTGTAAAGATGATGGATTTGGAGCCATTTGATATTCAATGGTATTCGTGATACAAAACGTGTGAGAAACTGAAACTGAAAATTTCGTTGTCAGGGCAACGTGACGTCACACTTGAGTACTCTATTGTAATGGACGGAGCTACTGTGAGGCCATATATAGTTAAAGGAGGCAGCTACTGGAGTTTCAGCACCCTAACTTTTGACATGTTACCCAGTTTTCTTAAGTTAAATTTTCTGTCTCTCCTTTTGAGCAGGGAGAAAGGCTCTCATTTACATCGTGTGATACTGAAATTTGATACTAGAAGTGCGCTTTAGAGGAGCTTCTTTGAAACGAAGTTTGCAAAATTTCTTGTTCTACTCCAACCATGACAAGACATCAGGTAGTCGCCAAACCACACATACTTTCAACCTTAAAACTGTTACACTGTTTATGAAGCTCAAGACATACTGATACGTATTCAGAGCTGCCATTCTTTTCATAAAGAAATGCGTATTGAAGACTTGGAAACGGAACGAGCCGGTATCAAACGCAATAGTTTCCAGCAATTTCTATACCAAAAAACAACAAAATACGAGAAAATCAACAAAGGAGATAAAGACCAAAATCTGTTACCAGCACATTTTGCAGCTCAAATTTGATGGGAAACAAGTTTATGTTGTGTAATAGTTGATAGCTAGTTCATAAATTTGCCAATTTAAATTACATGTTACTGTTTGAGAAACCAATCATGTCCTAAGATAAAGTTTTCTCCATACTCAGATTTTCCCAAAAGGGAAAATGTGAAAAGATACCAGACAGATAGACAAGTATATCACCAGCTCGATCTGGTTGGTGACACACTTTTCTATTTCTCTAGTATACTTTTAAACTGATTCGAAGATTTGTGACAGTTTGCAAACAGGAGTAAGTATTCTGTGTTGCAACATCTCTGCATATACACGTGAGTAAAAAAGTTACACACGCCGGTTACACACTCAATATTCATATAGTGACGTCAGAACATGAGGGATACCACTAATTTGCATCAAATTTCACCTTTTAGTGCAAATAACCAACGAAGGTGTAAGAAAAAATTGGATTGTAAAGGATATAGTCGTCTGCAGTAGGGAGAAAATACCTTTATTATTTCTTGAGAATGAAATATATAAACAAAAATCACAGAACATGCGGTGGGAAAGTGTGAAGTCACGATTTTGAACATTTTTGAATTAAGGGGGAAAAACTCAATTTCATGTTACCCTATTAGTGAAAACGTCATTGGCCAAAATTGAGAGTGATGCCCTTTCCCAACAGGGATATATTAGGTTTCAAAGTTTTGAATCTCTCTAACAAAACCCCAATGTTTAATGCTGGTTCCTAACTTAAGGAACCAAGGAATATCAATAGAGCTTTGACCAGAGATTTTTGAGATTCAAGCGCCTCTAGTTTAAACAATATACACTACAGATCTGCTACTTTGAGAAACAGCCTATTCCAAGCTTGCCTTTCGATAGCTCGAGTCAGATTGTACTATTTCTAAAACTTTTGATTTGTGACGTCATCACTTTCCCTCCGCATCATGAACCAGTTCAAAGTTGGCACCTCTTAATGTTATTGCCTTTCCGATGCAGCAGAAGTATTGATGTACCCCTCTCGCATTACAAACCTTCGTTGCTTAATAGGCTTTACATACGACTATGTAGACTAAATTCATGGAAGTAGGAAACACCGCTGCCTTTGTACTCTATTGATAAGCTTCTTAGTTTCTATTTTGGAGAAACTCCACCCTTGACCTGGTTTCCAAAGTTCAAAAATGGAGAGTTCAAAAGCGAGATAATCCTTACAGGCACGACAACATTGGGTTGCTTTTCAGATCGACTGCTAATTGGAGAAATTACTCTGCGTCAAGTGACACAAAATTTGAAATACCCGTAAGAATCTATATATTCTGTATTTTAAGCTATTGATTAAGACTCTAACAATCTTCTGAGAAATCTGTCTAGTTACAGATGAAATTTTTTACATTATTGTTACAGTTGCTACAGAAGTATTCAAATGAGAATCGTAAGTGAAAGAAATCTTTCAAACCATGCAAAGAAAGTTATGAGTAACTGTTATTTAAGTTCAAAGGGAAACATGCGACATGAACTGAACTGAACTAAAAAATGTAGAGAAAAAGCCGACTGATAATTATTCAGTATGGGCACCATCTTGAAAACAAAACAAAAATATGAGTACAATTTTCAAACTACACGAGCACAAATACAAAGCATTAAAAAATTAATCTAAGCAAATGGCATACACAAGAATTTCCAAGGCGCTGAAGTTAATATTCCAGACAGGTCTTTGTCTGGCTTTTAGTATCGTCCAATAGAAAATAATTTAAAATCTTCTTATAAAGTAGGTACTGCTTTTGTAAGCTTTAAAAGACGTTCTAGTAGTAATTAACAGACGTAGGTGGAGAACCAACGTCAACTCCAAACAACTTTTCTTGGATTGACTGGATCCATAGAATTAGCCGTCTGGAAATGCACTTCTATCCTGTGCGGACTTTTGTTTCATCCATCTAGATAACAAAAATAAGAAAACATGTAGATTATTCATGAATGAAATGTATATTTGGAATCTTTAAAAGTCTTCAAATTTTGGATTCATTTGTTTTCAGTTAAATGCCTTAGGTCCCTCAGACCTTACGAACTACATGAAGAAGCTTGATACACCTGTGCGACCTCCTCAACTACTTAGCTTTTTTTGAGTTTTCTTCAGTCTTGACCAAGCCATGAATTGTAATCAGCTGAAAAAACCAAACTAGTATAAACTTCGAACTGACGCCTTTTTCTCGCTTATGGGACAACGCAACAAAGTCCAAGTCAGTAACTTTAAGATTTATGGATTCGTCCTTGATAATATTACCTTTGGAGGGGCGCTGAATATTGAGTAGAAGAGTTGTGTTGGGGAAACTACTGGCTGTCGTCATAAGGTACCTTTCAGAGAAAGACGAGGTCACCAAGATCAAAAGCTGTCATAGTTACCAGGATGAACGCCCTTGCAAAACAATCCTCGCCTACATATACGCACGAATTGCAGGTACATCAAAGGGAGGAAGCTCGTAGATATTCCTAGAATTGTAGAAGTAAAAAATCATAGACACTTGTCGGAAATAAAGCAAATCCCTGTTTTGAAATGCAACCAAAATATTAGGGTTAACCAGATCAGTACCTATCTTTGCCTAATTTATAGCTGATTAAAAGCAAAGACAATGTCCATGCCTAGCGATGTGTCTTCGATCAAAATTTGAAACGAACTGTGTCACTAGTTGTTGTTTCGGTTTATTCAAGTTTATCCAAATTTCTGTACAGATTTTGACTCAACTTATTACGGCTCCTTCCATTGATTGTTAACCAGAAAGTACCCAAGGCCGGGTTTTGTAAGTCAGGAGCTAGCTTCTAGTTAAACCGAAAGTTGGCCATCGCATCAAAAATGTACTCGTTTGTTCATACTAGCCCGACATAAGGCTTGTCATACATCTCGTACGTTATCGATACGGTAGATTAGAAGAAAACTATTGATGTGTGTTGACGGAGTGCCGGGAATTTTGCTTGTCAGAGAGCGCGGCTTAAAATTCAAGAAAGTTGCGAAACAGAGATTGGATCTGCTATCTTGCTACACTCTTTAAATCAATAATATTAGGTAAACGATATTAAATTAATTAGGAATGACGTGATTTAAGCATAGAACATCCTATAAACATCATTAAGAAACAACTTTTATTTGAATTATCAACAATATACCAGTTTTCATTTAAATGGTAAAATCCTTATCGCCCTCGACCATTAGCAGGTGTCATCGCTGTTTGTCAGCTTAATTGTTTGCAGACAGCTGCTCTCACTCTCATGCAGCTGTGTGCTCTTGACAGGGCTGGGCAATGGGGTTTTGTGATGGGTAGGGGTAAGAAAACATGGCGGATGCTAAAAATGACTTTGCTGACCAAAAACTTGTAAGGGTAAAACCGTTATTAAAAATTTCACTAAGATTATCAAAATAGCAAGTACCGTTGCACTAAAATAGCAAATATATGCCTTTTTTACTTGGGAATGGAATTAGACTTTCAGGCGAAACTCACTTCGTGGGAAAGACGTAGTGGGGAATATTTAGTTTTCTCTATTCCATTGTTATGCAAATGAGACATTGAATGCCCTGAAGCCCAATTTACTTGACACTTGTTTCACTGATTTCGAAGTTTGTAGTTTACCCAATTAAACAGCTCTAGGTGTCTCATGTGAGTTTGTTGGCCCAAGTCCTTCAGGTACTATAGACCGGAATAATAAAATGTCCTGGTATATGGATGCACCTGGTCTCACACCACTTCAGCTATCTATTAAACCTATACAAATTAGACACTGTGAAGCTGAAGTGATTTACTCAGATGAGCCTAATATCACATTAGCACTCAATTTATAGAAGTAACTTGCATGATCACTGTTTGTCTTCAGCTGGATTTGATTTGAATGTCAGATGTTGTGATCGCTTTAAGGCTTAATTAATGCCCTATCAGTAAATAGACCTGATGGTCTTGCTAAAGGAGATATAGTAAGATATCAAATTTGATGGACTTGGCCTCTTCTCCTGACATTCACATCTGAGTAATTGAAGGAAGTTTAAAATCATGAATCCACTAAAGGAGCTCTTCGATTGGACATGCAATTGGAAATTTACAGATATTTGGGCAGCCAAGGAAAAGGAAAAGACCCTTTCTAATGAAAAATCAATCTTGATAGAAGAACAAGCAGAAGGTATATCTGGATCACAAGATGCTGGTGCTCATCGTGCTAAGAAAGGGGGCTGTGAGCAGAAATTGAATTTTAGTATTGATAGCATTCTTAAGAGCAACAAGAGCTCAACGAGAAGTAGCAGTGAAGAATTTAAAGATAAAGAAAAGGCAAAAGGTAACTTTCAAACACTTGGTGTAGATAGTTTTCTCTTCTACTTGATAATATCAGCCGTGTGAAACTTCAACTTGCTTCTTCCATTACACCCAAGATTTGTAATGAAAGTGGAAATTTGCAAATAATTTTCTTTAGCTTTCTTTAACTTACTATTGAAAATTATAGGCATGACAGGAAATTGCCCAAGGATACTGAAATATCGTTTACTAACACTTGTCTTCTCGGTCTTTGTTGATTGTTCAAAAATGGCGGAAGAATCTCAAAATCAACTAGATGATTTATTAGACCATGTAGATGTGGAGTAACCTGTACTTTTGACATATGGTGTTTTGTCTAAAAGGGTTTCTAGCAAAGAAAGGATGATTACCGTTGATGCTTGTCTAAGAGAATGACACGTCTCGCAAAGAAAAAGAACATGCTGTCACAACCCGATTTGTTCTACAGAGATCTTCAAGAGAGAGAGGGAGACAACTGATAATAGAAATCCAAGATGGTACAAGCAGGGAGAGAAATTGGAGTTTTATTAGAAAGGAAACATTGAAAGCATTTCTTCTTTATAAATTCAATGCTGATTTGATTCACTTTTACAAAGTTGGCATGTAAAATTAGAGCCAGCGTCTCCAGAGTAAGAGACATCGAAGACTGTGCTTCGAAACGCATGGGGGTGAAACAGAGGAGCAAACAAAGACTTGTGGGTAGTCTTGAGATATTTGAAGTCGCCTTTCTTGCCATATATTGCCCTTAATGATACGCAACGACAGTATAATATATCTAGGAATTCTTTCTTTTTGTCAATATCTTTCCAAATTTATAAGGAGACGGTTGATACTTGTGGATATGATCCGGGAAGCATTACTCGACCATACTAATTTAATTCGCATGACTGTTTCTCTATCATAAACATGCTAGGTTTTAATGACACATGTCTTCGTTCGTCTCAGAGATAGCCCTAACAGGCGTTTCATCTATAACTTACAGTTATAATTTTTTAAGTGAATTAATCTATGATAATGGTCAGCTTCATGATTGTATTCAGGTACATGCAGTAGTCGTTTTATCCCATCAAATCGCAATCGAGCCAAACGACTCAATATCAAATCAAGGCTAATCAACTTTATGGTTTTGTCATAATAACATTAAATATGTCTTTACATCATCATATAAATCCTTATCATCATTATCATGACCCATACTGTTTTAATATTATATTCCTCGTAAAAATCATCACTGAAGGCACCATCATCACAACGCTGTTCATCATCATCGTCATTAAGATCATCATGATCATTCTCGCAATTTATCATCAATATCATCATGAAGACCATCTAGCAATAGCAAAAATCTACTATCGTTTAATGAAAAACTTCTTCTGTAATGAATATAAATTTTTGATATGGAGTACTAGAAGAATCTTCAAATATTCCAGTGCTTTCATTCACCCTTTCGTCTGCACCTGTAAGCTAGCAAGATAATTATTTCATCCACGAAAAAAGATCTGCAACTTACATCGGTCTCAAGGATAAACTCTTGGAATATATTGTATCTTTAATTTTGTGAGTAAAAGCAATGTTATAAGTATAATCAAAAGCGCCAGAGAATCAAGTTCACACTCGTCAAAACGTGCAACGTGTTCTCCTTTCGCTCAGTTTACTTCCACTTTGCTAATTATATGTAAATTGACTTTTTAAGAGGTCTTCATTTTCTAATTACTAACATGTTTACAATGTAGCTGCCAATAAAAGTGAGTGAGTAGAAGGAGCGGGTACATCTTACGTTATCTAGGCAATAAACAAATCAACGAATGATTACATGGATAAGCACAATGGCGTATTTAAGGGGACACAGGATCATGGCGCCCTTCACGCTCAACACAACTTTTTGAAAGAAGTAATTTGCTTCTGAAGAAATATTTTCCATTTGGAGGGGCTTTTTTCGTTTTTAAACTGATTTAAAATCTACTGGGGATATGCTTTCCCTGTCATCTATAGGACTAGTAAATTGACGTCATCGTCGAGTCATCCCCTCTCCCCTCTTTTTATAAAAAAAATTCTAGATACGGCACTGAGTTGGCATGTACAAAAATGAGTGCTAAACGAATGGCAGATTGAGAATGAATTATTAAAGGAACGAAAGAACACCTCAACGAATAAAATATCAATGGACGAAAGGTTGCAGAGGTTCATCAATTGTTTCATGGATGCACAGATGTGTGTTGTGTGTGTGTGTGGATTGATCACAGATTCATGGATAGACATATTCATGGGTGTGTTCATGGATGCAGCGCTTCATTGATAGTTTTATGAATGCACAGATGTGTGTGTGTGTGTGTGTGTGTTGATTTATTATAGATTTATGGATACATGGGTGTACTCATCGATGCAGAGGTTCATTGATAGTTTCGTAGATGGACAAATACATGGTGATCAAATACAAATAGGGGAGGGGGCAGATAAACAAATGGATGCATGGGTGAAGGTGTAGGGGTCGGATTCGCTTAATACTGCATAACTGTTTATACAACTGAGTAACTTAGCAAACAAAAGTGCTGATCAGCATACAGACCCCCATATAACACTGAATTGATTTCTTTCATGATCTTTAATAAATTAATTAACCAAATAAAGAACATAGAATATAATCCGAATAGGTAGTGCATTAACCTAACACTAAAATAATGAAGCATACAACAATCAGAAAATGAAATATGTTAATAAATAAAAGTTTATGTTCCTCTGCACAATTGCATCCATAAACAAATAACTCAAAACCAATAAATAAAGTGCTGCAAGGTGATGTAATAATGACACCATACATCGATAAAATAATAAATGATACATCAGTTGAAAACTTTCAACACGGCAAATAACCAGTGATTCAACAAGGAATTAAATACCTGGCCAACTTACAAAGAAACTATGTCGACACTATTACATAGTCAATACAAGCAATCGTGATCAATAACGTTCTAAGGAAGCAATTTCAAGAAACAGTATATAGGTACATAAGAACACTGTCACTACATCAATGAACACACTTTCTGAGACCATGCTCTTTCTCCATGTCCTTGTAATTCAGCACAACTGATAAAATACTGATCAATACCTATCTTCCAAATGAACAGCCCTATTTTCCATATAGCTTCAGATCATGTAGTATTCTCTTCACATAATACAACGCGATTTTTTAAAGACAAACCTCCTCAAGACATCAGCAAACAATGCACCTAAGAAGGATTTAGTGCTTTATCTGATAAGAAACATACTTCAGGTGATAGAAGTATCCCAGACATGGTCTTCATTACCTTGCCTTGAAAACAAGAAACCCGATAGTTTGTTGTAGCAGAAATTTTTGACAAGATAATGAACTGGTTAGATCTACTTTATCACAGATTTATAGAGCGAGAATAGGATTTGACAGTGAATCTTATTCTGTTCTGTTCTGATAAAATATTAACATTAATATGGTATGAATACTTTTACAGATTCTGCATTATCGAAACTTTAGCAAGTAAAGGAGAAATTTGGGAAAAGAGTTACTTGGGTTTATATAGCAGGTTTATGG
>JAAAKL020016431.1:0-11034 GCA_010016065.2 Carybdea cf. marsupialis auct. non (Linnaeus, 1758) | reverse complement strand
CCGACCGGCATTAAGCCTCTGATTTTCCTTTTAAAGTAATCTATTGATTCTTAGAATTTTGCTAGAGCTCATACCATATGAGATCTTTGCTCTTGGCACTTCCGACCTCGTCACAAGTGCCATATGAGCTGTTAGCTCTTGTTTAATGGCTAGATTTGCATTTTCATTGTACCTCTATGGATAGTTCTAGTGCTTTTGTGTGCAAAAGCATAGGATGACTGACTTCCAATCCCCAATTGCGGTCTTGGGGGCTGATAAGGGGGCAGGGGGTGCCAGCTCCCCCCTGGCTGACTGACACTGCCTAATATTTTTGTATCTTTGTTTTAAGATTTCTATTATACAGCATTGGAAGTGCCAATTACACCAGGTAAGCGCTCCCCCCTAAATATAGCTTATGGCGCCCATGACTGTGATTCCTGGTTGAAAGGCTATGAAACAAAGATCAGCGCTACTGGTTGCATACTTTGCCTTTTTTTTTAAGTGTTGGTATCTTCAATATTCTTTACAAAAATAAGAATAAGCTCCTAGAATTATAAATTGAAAAAATCATAAAAAAGATAACATCAGGCATCTTTGAAGCTATTCATAGTATTGGCTCTTAATGAGTTTAGGATGTCTTTTGCCTGAAGTTTTATGTATGATCAGTATCTTGCAAGCTCTCCTGAATGAAACTTGCAAATAAAAAAAAAAGAATAATACCATCAGATTTCCCAATTGATGCTCTTTTGAAACATAATGTTTGCTACCCTAAGTAGCTTGTTACTGCAATTTGGCTACATTTCTTATTTTATTTAGAATGCTCTTTTAAAAGTTCAATAGTCTGGAATTTGTCACTGAAATAAATTTTGTAAGATAATTTTTCAAAGGCTGTGGATGATGTGTTACTTTAGATTCCATTTTTGGAATTCAGTACTATTAATTTATTAGCACTTCTAAAATTTAATTTTCGGTTTTTGTAGTTGCATTTGATGAAGTCACTTAATGTAAGCATTTGAACTAGTTATTTGAATGCTTCAATAAAAAAAAGTTGTTGATTTTACAGAACTTCTGCTGACTTCAGAAATCTTCTGCTTTGGTAGTTATTTATTTAGCTTTTTTAGCGCAGTTTTTTTTCAGTAAAATTTCTGTTCCCTTTTTTACTGAAGAGGAGGCTGCAATTGCTTATAGAACTTTGGTGGTTGACCCAGAGCCAAAAAGAGGTGAATGTACAAAGGAATTGGTTTTGTCCTCAAAGAACCTTCAAGTGTGAGTTTTGTTGTTATAAAGTTAAACATAAGGTTTTCGAATGATAGCAATGAACAACGTTAACACAGAAAACAAATTCAGACAAATTCAGGGTTGCTAATGCACCCCTCAACACCTGGGTTTATGCTGGAGTAATCTTGCCAACCTTAAGATATTCTAAGGTGAGAAAATGATACCAGTTGTTAATTACAAGTGTTTTACTTACCAATTCTCTTTTGACATATTTGAAGTGAAATATATCTGTTTTAACCCTTTGATGGCTGGTAACTCTTATAGGACTCACCATGATTTTGGACAAATGCTCGTTTCTGATTTGTCAAAATGACAGTCTGTAGATATTCGGTATCTAAGCAAAGACAGCTATCGAATGGTGTATTTTTTCCCCTATTGAGTTTTCGAACATCTTTTGCACAGGACTGAAGTCGACGAAGTGGAAATTTCTTCATTTCGAGAAATGAAATAAATCGAACTCAGGTGGAGTGGAAGTTTTTGTTGGATGGTGAGGGAAAAAAATATTTTGACGTTCGTTAGTGTTAAAAGCTTAGGCCTGTTTTGTTTTTCATCACATTTTTTCACTCTTGTATCTTCATACATGCTTTTTGTCTAGAGTCTTGTAAGACTCACTCGCCACAGGGGAGGTAGTGCAGAGGAATTTTCTGAAAGTCCCGTATATTATAGATATGTCTCAGTGAGAACTTAATTTGTGTTTCTACTTTCTTTTATTTTTGTTACTGTAACACGTGGTTCTTTTTCAGAAACTGAACCCTCAACCTCTTTATTAGTCGAGGAGGCTGTAGAAAGGACTGAGCAAAGTCTGCAAGAAGCGCTGAGGAGAAGGCATGAAGGACGACTAGGACGAATAGACCTTAGCAGTGCAGTGTCCTATGTCCTGGAGCCAGACGGCGAACTATCTGACCTAGATTTGGAGGAGTCTGAGGACGAAAGTGACCCTCTTTTTGAACCAGCTGAAGAAGGACATGACGGTCATTGCGAAGACAGCGACGACGAATATGATCTACCACTCATTCGAATAGCCAAGTCCCACATGAAGTCCACGTAAGTACTTAAAGATGAAACTGAGGCAGACCTCAAACTCCTTGGCAGACCAGAGGCAAATCTGGAAGAAAGCTCCAGTACACGAGAAGGACATCAGTCGGAAAGAACACATTCCAAGTCCCGACTCTTCGTTGGTGACTTCAATTGTCTTCTTCCAGAAGTTTTTCGACTCGGTCATGATAAGCAGTCTTGTAGAAGAGACAAACCGATATGCCTTACAACAAAAAGGCTTGGAGCTGAAATGCACATTTAAAGAAATGGAATAGTTCCTCAGAATTCTTCTGCTTATGGGCATCGTGAAGCTGCCACATATGTCGATGTACTGGGAAACAGCTACACGCTATTCTCCAAGGCAGTCAGGAAGGGGAACGTAGGATACGATCCCCTCTTCAAGGTGTGACCCTTGTATGACAGGCTGTGGGGGAATATGCGAGAAATCTCAAACGAAGAACGTCAGTCCATAGATGAGCAAATGGTCCAATTCAGAGGCTGCCTCGGCTTCAAACAATATATGAAAGACAAGCCCCAAAATTGGGGGATAAAAATATTTACAAGAGCTGGAACTAGTAATATAGTGTATGATTTCGAATTCTATAGTGGAATAGGAGCCAACATCAGGTCTAATCTTGGTTTCGGTGCAGAAATGGTGCTACATCTGGTTGAACATTTTTCTAAGAACCTAAAATTCAACATTTTCTTTGACAGTTTTTACAGCAGCTTTCATCTCGTTGAAAATCTTCAGCAAATGGGAATTGAGTCAGTTGGCACATTGAGAATAGAACGAATGCGGAAAGCGAAACTCCCCCTCTGGAAGCAGACCAAAAAATGGAAAAGGCGGGAAGGGGGTCGGTTGATTGGTGAGTCGAGCAACATTCTAGCATTGTCGTGACGAAGTGGTACGACAACAAGCCTGTTCATCTCATTTTATCATATACTGGGCCTGACCCCACTGATCAGTGCAAACGATGGGACAAAAAGAGTCAGGCTCAAATCGACGTGAATAGACCTCATGTCGTTTATTAATATAACAAGTTTATGGGTGGGGTTGACTTAAGTGACATGCTGATCGAGGTATATCGCACCGATATCAAGGGGAAGAAGGGGTACATGTGTCTGATCTACTACTTTTGGACTTGAGTGTGGCAAATGCCTGGTTGCTGTATAGGTGCAATCATCATAGTGATGCCGAGAAGTCTCTACCGCAAGTTTGCTTTCGTGCTGACATCGCCGACTGCTGAGAGGTGCAACTGTGCCTGCAATGAGAAGAGAAAGACCGCCAAGTGAGTCTCCCGTTACTTCCCGACCCCAGAAGAAAATGAGGAGAAACATCGTTCCTAGTTCTAGTGTTTGCTATGATAGCTTGGCCCACTGGCCCGAAATATTCGACGAAAGACAGAGATGCAAGTTCTGTGCAAAATATGCCTACACTTTTGTCAAGTGTCTCAAGTGCAACATGCACCTTTGTCTTGCTAAAGGCAAGAACTGTTTCAAAACATACAACTCAAATGCTTGAGTGGACAGTTTTGTTATTTAGCTGATGTGCCTTAAAAGAGTCATATTCCATGTGAAATAAATCTTTCAAATAAATGATACTTCTTCTTTTCAACCTTGTCACAGACCCCTACTAAGCCAGAAAAAAGCAAAATATTTTCTTTTATCATAATTTCATAATTCAGCCATCAAAGGGTTAAGCAAACGAAAATCCTTCCATTTTTGAAGCTTAAACAAAAGTTTGGCTTTCATCGCATTTTTTGTGTGCTACATCAATCCCCTTTGCAGTGTTTGGAGGATGGGGTCAAACTTCAGCATATAGATTGGGGGGAATAAGGCGCAAAGCAGTACCTCTGGTTCTCACAACATGTTTTGCCATGATGGGGCTCTAGGAAATAAGGAAAGAAAGGGCTTTGTATCCTTAGCTCACTTCCAACTCATAACAAGTGCTATAGAGCTTGAAATCTCCGACTAAAAGAGCCTTCATGATGAAAATTTTAGGGGGAAGGATGGCATATAGTCCTTTCGTAATGCAGGATTATATATAATCTAAAGTTTCAGTTAAGAAATTCAAAATATGCTCACATTTCTCCTTAATTTACCAATTAACAGTTTGGCCTAGAGTGTGGTATCTTCACAAATTTGTTCATTTACATACGAAAGAATACTTTGGCCTGAAATTCGTTTTAGATTGGGTTTATATGCAGGCAAATCCAACAAAATATGTTTTCTCACCTTTCTAAGGGAATTTGCTGGTAAAATTTTGAATTCAAAACTAGTTATGAAAAACTTGTAACAGTCTTGACCAAAATATCCCTAAGAACTGCAGTTCAACAGTGGGTAACTAGCCCATCTTTCTTGAAAGATTTATCTATGAATCTTTCAATACGACCTGAATAATTCTTTATAACTCTGGACCCTTGTTCTTGGGGTTGCATGGGCTGCGCCACCGTCAGAGACAGATTTTTATTTCTTTTGACCCACATGATTCAAACTACTGCTGTAGAATTCTCACTTAATAGTCATTTGTCCCTCGTAAATCCATAATTTTGGTACTATGGCATCAAAGTGAAGAAACCTTCAATTTCCTGTGGCATGGTCTGAAACGAGAAGGTCACATTCTATACCAAGTTACAACCTTTTGACATTTTTATCCCGAATGATGATCATCTTGGAATTGTCAGTCAATGGCAAGCAGCCATAGTTGCACCAAAATTTTTAGTTATATAGTGCTAAATAGCAGGAATTAGCTCATCTGTGTGTCAGGATATTTTTTTTTCACCGAAAAAGAGTGCGAAATTCTGCTCTAGTTGCTTTCCCGTCATTCTACAACCACTGGTTCGATACAGCCAACCATAAAAAAGGAAATTAAACCAAAAAATAAGCTAGGATCCATGGCCAAGCTTGTCAGAAAAAAGTGCAATAGTTCATGTTTTGGAGATAGGATTCTTTGATATACTGATTATGATAGTGGGATTTTAATCAGGATTACCTTCCTTTGTGGGGACATTTCCGTCATTTTTCTAAAGTTATGCAAATTATCTTCTTAATGTTGCCTTTAATGTTTTAGGGTTAAATAGGTGTGCTAATTTCAAACGTGTAATCAGTTTTCTCCCACAACATCAGGTTTTTATGCTACGCCTTATGAATAAATTTAAAAATTCAACTCGAAATGGCATCATAACTGCCAAAACGTCTGCTCTAACTTTTGAATTACATTTGCTGTGTATCAAGTATTAGATTTGGATTCAGTGGTGGCCTAGGGTTTTATCTCAGCTGTTTCTGGGCCAATTTAGCACAATATTTAACATGAAATCTGAAGCTTAACAATCCAAAAAAGCTTCAGAGCTGCTACCATGCAGGCTCTTACGAGAAATTTTACTTGAAAATGGAGCTAATGGATTTTACTTTTAATCAAGAAAGAGGGCATTTATGTAATAACTTTGAAGTGACAATGGATTTGTGTACTGCCGTTATCTACATGGTTGACGCAGGAGTTGTAGCATATGATTCAACTGAATGGGACAGACTAAACACTCCAGACAAGGCTGTAAGCAAAAGTATTTATCTTAAAAGTATTTTTACCATGTGATGAAAAAACTTTAATGTTTGGATTATTTTGATTTAACTGGTAGTGACAGCTAAGTAACTGCAGTGTATTGAATAGTATATTAGGCAAGTTTTACCTTCATCCTGTAGGTTAAAAAAGAGATGTTAATTTGAAAAAAAAGTGAAAAAGAGAAAAAGTGACGTTAATTTGGATTCAGACCCAAAGAGTTTGTCAAAAATATGTCAACAAAGTGGATTGCTAGCTTTTAGATTGTCTTAGAATAAAAAGCGGACATTCTTTACCAAAAAACGAGCTTGATTATAATCAGGTTGTTTTTTAGTTATTGAAAGGCCATTTTATAAATTGGTATAAAGCAATATACCAGCTACCGGCCCGGTAAAGCCATGGTCTTAACTTGAATTGAACATAGTTTGACTTCCAGTCTACACAGATTTAAGATGTACATACCATTGTGAAGTTGACACAGGAGATTTGGAAATTAAAAATTCCATATAAAAATGTTGCCAAATAACATTAATGACTTCATAGAATAAATCATCCATTGAACCAGCTACCAATACCCCGTAAAAACTTTAAAAACTTTGGAGTTTTTCTACGAACTGCAGTTATAAACTTTGGATTTTGGTGATAGATAGAACTTCGATAAGAGTGCTGGTGACAAGTTAGAATTGTGTTACTTTACCGTATCTAAGCTCTTCCTCATACCGTATGAATCAGTTATGGAATTTACGTAACGACTTGTGATGATGTAAAAAATAAGGAATAATAAAGACCTTAGAAATGTATAGCAACGAGGAAAAGTTCCTGATTAAGACAGTGAATAAAGTAAAAATAACACTTGAGAACCCTTATCAATTAAAAAAAAACAAACTATAAAACATTAAAAAAAAAACACCTGAAAATGTTTCATACCTATTAGTCAAAAGTGCTGAATACTCTTATGATAAATTACTATGCATAAGTAAAGGTTTGACTCAAGGAGTGTCAAATCTTCAATATGGAATCTTAAGAGAATGAAATAGTTTTTTTCATTAAAATATTTTGCCTTACCCGTGTCAGGACAAATAAAATTAAATAACAACAAAATCAGATTAGAGATCCGTTAATATAACTAAATTTGAACTATTTTTTTGTTTACTATCCTGGCAGAGGTAAGTTGACTACTTGACTTCTTAAATTAGTATTAACTATTTCAACATTTATTGAATCATATTGTCCTGTTTAGGTTTCCTGGTTGTTTAATACATTTCTATATTTACATTTTATCTGTTAAAGGAAAGACAGTGTATTATAGGAAATTATTCAAGTACATTTTGAGCTGGTCACATCAGTTCATAATAAAATATACTACAAACAACTCACTGCAGCACCAAGCCGCCTGAGGGCAACACAGCTACGCACACTTCTCCATTCCAATTTATTTAAAGCCTCTCTTCAATACCCTCCCAGGGAGTTCAGATTTCCCCTTAATTATCCCTAACGACATCATCCAACCCCAACCGAGGACAACATGCTTTCCGTTTGGCCCTAGACGTTTTTGGCAAAACGTCTAGGGCCAAACAGAAATCAAAGGAGTGAATCTCTTATCTCCCTCCATTTAAACTAAGACTAAATAAGGTTGCATTGGAGTTATACATACGAAGTTACTACAGAAAAAATTATCTTGCGTTTATTTTAGTGCTTTATCTACCTAAACCGTTATGGTTTATGTTGCAATTATGTATAAGTTCATTTTAGCAGTTATAATGAATGGGAGGTGGATAATTTCGTAGGTTGGACCTCATGCCTCAAAGAGTACATTTTAGTGGTCATTTGTAAAAATGTGTTTCCATTTAAAGATTAGACTAAAGATATTACGGGAGAGAACAAGCAAGTCAGATATATGAAGAAAAATTCCCCTTAATACCCATTAAACATAAGATTGAAATGAACAAAGCTTCAATTATGCACCTGTTTCCTTAAACAGACAAGAGATGTAAGGCTCCAAGCTTTGACATATTAAATCTCACTTTTAGGACCAAGTATGTCAAGATAGGCCAAGAACTTGTAAATGAACTTATAGTAGGAAGAACTTGTTTGTAATAAAATGTATATCAATCTAAGAATTAGGTAAAGAATATTCTTGTTGGCATCAAAAAGGACAAATAGTTGGTTCTCCTTTTTTATAATGCTACAATTTCATGCATATAAACTGTTAAAACAAAAAATGTTATGAGGAATATAAATTTGGCTCCCATTACTTTTCTTTAATTTGCCACACGCTTTTAGTTATACATTAACAAAACAAGAATTCCTACACACAACAGATTTGGAATTATACCCATAGACACCTGCTTCAAGAACTAGGCAGCCTAGTCCTTGGAAATTGAAATGGCTACAGTTGACACCGCTTATTTTTCAATCTTAAAACTTTTTCAACCTACCGATGACTCTAGGTGGGCATACCTATTAGGCTTAGGATGCTTGTTCATGTGCAAGTTCAGACAGCTTTGGTGGACATTGTCTGTTGTGAGTTAAATCCAAAAATCTTGGTGATCCTTATTGTAATTTCAATGGACTTTCCCAGTAGGCCTGCCTGCCTTGAGTCTCAGGCTGGGTGATCTAATTTAAGGATTGACACATGACCACCAGGTTGCCTGGACCGAAGTCTCCGTCAGGCAGCCCAATTAATAAGTTATCACAGTTACATTCATGCAAGATTGATTAAAAATTGACTGACAAACAAATGGCTTGGATTTGCACCCAGGTGAAACAAGTGAATTAAGCCTAATAAGGCCACCTGCCTACAGTCTCAGGCAAGGTCAACTGAGTTTTAGGATCAACTCATGAGCAACAAGTTGCCTGGACTTACAGGGAAACAAGCAACCTAAACTTAATGTATAGAATTTTTGAATATGTTAGCCTATTGGCATTTCTAAAAATTATGGGGTTTCACCAGTGAAAATGACTTGTGACAGACTGTTATCCTAAAGTGATGCATGAAAAAAACTTTAATAGAACAAAACAGGAACTATATTAAGGACAATATGTATAAAAAATGTTCATAAAATAAAACAATACCTTTAGATCATTATTATTACCTGTCACTTTTATTATGTAATATATATCCTTATATTATGAATCATATACGATATATTATTATATTATTTATGCTTTCCAATGCACAGTATTTATTCTAATTCAGCATTAGGCTGCATAATTCTGGTATGCTAATTAGGTGGTAGGGGGGAATTATCCCAGTTAGACTTTGAAAAATACCTTCTTATTTCTATTTCATAGCTATTTTCTATTTTATTATGGCTAACTGGTTATTCCCCCCTCCTTACATTTATGAATTGGAACCACTGACACAATTAGCTTGAATAAAAGACTTAGTTACTTCATAATAAATAGAATTATTATAGTTAACAGACTTTGAAGTTGATTCCACTATATTTTACCCCCCCCCCCCCTAATATGGAGATGGATAGTACAAGTCAGCTTAAATCATTAACCAGCTACAAATGAGAAATTTTTCATTACTAGTCTCACTCCCCTTTAATCTTCTTTAATCCATTTTAATCGGAATTACATAATTCTGGGGTGGGGGGATTATCCCAGTAAGACTTAAAATCTGATTCCACTATACTTTATCCCCCCCCCTAACATGGAAATATATAGCCCGTGTCAGCTTAAATCATTAACCAGCTACAAATGAGAAACTTTTCTCACTAGTCTCACTCCCCTTAAAGAGCTAAAAACGATTACTCTCCATCAAGTGATTATTGAATCATGAAAGAACATGAAAAATGCTTATCATTTAATCATGCTGAAAAGCTAAATTTTGTTGAAAACTGCATCTAGGCTATGTACCAAAAATCTAGTTTAGATTTATAATTCAGGCTATGTGTTGAGACCATTATGGAGGGGGGAGGGGCAGGGACGGATCCAGATTTTCTTAGCGGCGGAAGAAAATTATTTTACTGCAATAAACTTGCGACTAAAGAAATATCAGGAATTTAAAAGGAACCTCAACTATTTTACGCCGTAGTATCGGCGTTTTACAACTGTGAATCGGTTGAAATTGAAATGGTGTAAAAATATTGATACAAAAACAGTAAGTCATAGGAACCACCCCGCCATATAAAAAATATGATGTTTAATATGGCAACGTGATATTATCTCAAAATCCACCACTACGTTAGGGAGGCGCGCCCCCCACCTGGATCCGCCACGGGGGGAGGGTCTTGATAAAGTCAGCTATATTTAGATTCACAATGGAATTCTGACTAAATATGTGTCTATTTCTTAGCCAGGCCCATCTTAATATTCAGTTAGGCTAATCAAAAAATTTACCTCTTTTGACATAGTCTAAAGAATCTTATGGTGTTCTTTATGGAGGGCGATGGCACCAAACTAATGCAAAGTGTTCCAAAACTGTAGTCTTAGCTTTGTAAGCTAATGAGCATAATTTTAAAATAGGCTACCTCTATTTCTAAGCATTATTAATTTTATTGCTTACCATGATGATGAATCTTCAAATGAACTTCTAGGCTCCCTAGGAATCTTGTTATCGTCTTGGATAGCAAGAGAAAGTACATTGAGTGTGACAAGAGGCTGGAACAATTATCCTGAAATGGTGTCTTGTATTCCATCCAATGCTTGGTCAGCATCAACTACATGTCTGAATCAGAATAGTCACTTTCGGTACTTCATGAGTCCATATTTATTCACAATTTGGATTTTCACTAATATAGCAATCGACAGATTTTGTGAATTTGAATTTTCACGAATGATGTTGGATTCATTTGAAATAGCATATCTCTATGGGAAATAGTTTTGGCTATTTATTTTAATTTGACGGTTTATCATTGTTTTATGATTGGCAACATTGTACTGTTGATGAATTCTAACCAAAAATGCTTGTAGCAACTAAAAGAAAACTCGCAAGAAACCCGGATTTTCAAGTATGTACAGGCCTAAGTAAAAACAAACGAATTTAGAAGTTGACTACGTAATTTAATTCGTAAGTTACGTATATTTTTACTAATAATAACGTTCGTAAAATTAATAGTTGTAGTTGGCTTTTTAAGTAAACAAAAAATTGGAGGGTAACTAGGGACAGCGAAAGATCAACTTAAAAAGCTAAATTAGATGAGACTAGACTAGGTTTGATGCAAAACAGTAAAGCT
>JAAAKL020016430.1:0-11034 GCA_010016065.2 Carybdea cf. marsupialis auct. non (Linnaeus, 1758) | reverse complement strand
GATAAATCGATGATAAGCAGGAAAAGGCAATCGCATCGGTGCAGCCACTACTTTCCCGACCCTCACGATCCCCTTACTATAATAACTCGCTTTTAATTCGCCAAGGCAATTCTTCTTTATCATACCATATGACAGCGTTTTGTAAACCGTTATTCTGTGGTACAAAAGCGCACGTCCTTATTGTATTTCACAGTCACTGTGCACGTTGAAGGGAAGTGATGTATATGTCTGTTTAGTACACCGGGTTGAGAATTGTAAGGTGGCTTGGACACCGTTCTTTTTCACCAGCAAAATTGTCACTTACTTGGAAAGATGTAAGTCTTTCAGTATGACCGACTCTATGGATCTGGACATCTTCAACATCTTGTATGTTGCCTCAGCGACATCCGAACTCTGAAATCAAGGAAGACGTCTGCTATATAATGAAATCCCCATCAAATCGTAACGAGAAGCACAAAGTATACAAGAAAATCCCAGGCAAAATGGAATAATTTCCTTCATCACAGATATTACGGCATAATTTTTCATTGGCTTAAACCTAAACAAGGTACATAAGTCTGAAATGGATTGAGAGGCCACATACATGTAGTAGTCTACAACGTCACAGGGAAAGAAAGGTTGTAATGACACTTTAATACCCGATCGGGTACCTCAAAAATCTACAGGAAAGTGGCAAGAGGGAGTTTTATAGCCCAAGCTGTTATTGAAAGAAAGCAAGAGGAGGTCATTACATGAACTTTATGAATCGTAATTGCAAAATCCTATGAAGAACTCTAGAGGCAACGCAGCCTTACCCATTAGATGAGAGGATAGGTAAACAAACTCCAGTTTAACCGAGAAAAACTACGACAAAATCCGGGTGGGAATTCTCGGGGGGCGAAAGCTTCCCCTAGCTCTTGAAGAGAAACCTTTTTCCACATAAGAAGTTACTTTTGCACTGGAAAAAGCCGGACAACATGACGGCCCTTAGCAACAGAATAGCTAACTCTGAGTTCTCAGAGCTAACTTCAGCTCAAAGAATGCCTTCTACTATCGAATCTGTGCCGTCTTTGTATATTAACCAAAGCTCTGTTTCTTTGTCTTGGTTTTGATTTCATCTTTGGGGCCTTTTTCTCTCTATTATCTTTGTCAGTTCGTTGTAGTATATTCCCCTACTTAGGTTTGTCAATTTGCTATTATTTCTTCTCCGAAGATTATGTGAATACAGAGAAAGCTCTACTATCGCCCTTTTTCTGTTTCCGACTTTGTTCAACTTACTTCGGCTAACTTTACCTTTGAACTTTGGCTCAAAGCTTCAATGGAAAATTTTCTCTTTGTAGCTCTGTGCTGGAATACATTCAGTTTAAGAGTTTTCGTGCTTTTCACTTGGACATGCTTTCACCGCCCCTCCCACGTCCCCGTCCCCGTTCTCCTCCTCGTCCCCTCCGTTTCATAATTTTAGATCTAGCACTGACAACTGCAGTAGACAAGAGATGAACAATATCAGAACCTACTGCATGTGAGGCATGGCCCATGATACGATCAAAGGCATCAAGATAATACTTCCACCTACCCCCAAGGACGGCAACTGCATTTTACAGGCTCAAGGCAAAATTCAAATTCAAGTGGTACATGAAATGTGTCACAAGGGCAAAGCGACCCATCAAATTATGTATACAAATACTTCATCAGATTGTACGATAAATTATACGGCTTAATATTTGACAATGTGCAGTAGTGTTAATTCCATTAAATCGACAGGATTTACAAGATCTATACTATGATAATGTGATTAAACTGATCGAATGATAGTATTCTGATTTGAGAAATTTCTGACAGGCCAGGGGAATCACCTTGATCTGAAGCCTTTGCTCAGTGTTGGAATCAAAAGATTTAATCAACATCACGAAAAGTAACAGCACCACGAGGAGCTCTCAGTTATAAAATAAATAGCGAAAGAAAAGCAAACTGGGCATTCAACTGCGATGCAAACGCAGTATTTTATGACATTTGTATTTGCATATTCGAAAACTAGCACATAGAAGGGGTAACCACTGAAAACAAATTTCATCAGATCGCCACACGATAGGGATGCCTGACCATGTCGGGCATTTCTAGTTCGGGAAGGGGCGGGTGCAAAGCATCAAGAAGATGGTTACTCGTATGGTATGATACACAACTGTGCAGAAAGAATGGCAGAAAGCTTGAACACCCTACAACTTTCCGCTGGGGCACGTATCTTGGACTGGTGGAAGCCCCCCAATCTATTGGACTTCCACTTTTGATTCAATGCAGATAAAATGTACCAACTAACAGCAAATGTTTAGGAAGCTGTGAAGAAAACATCAATGTGGCAATGGCTGAAGAGGTATCATACATCATTTTGTAATGCTAAGCAATAATAAAATACTAGCATACAGGGCAGTTCACACCTCTGTCTGGCGGGGCCCCGCAGCATCAGAAAGCAGTAGAGGATGAAGGGGCTTGAAAGTAAGTTTTGTCATATCCTTTTATTTCTATTTCACTCTTGAATAGGATTCCATTCGTCTCTTTTTGATCCTAATCTACAATAATTAGGATGAAAACGCTGTAAATACAAAAGACTGCTATGAAAGTGTACAAGAACTTTGAAGAAGGCGATTAAATATCTGATTTAAGTTCAACTTTGCGGTAACAAAGGTTTTTAACTAGTATGGCATCCATGCCAGGAATCAAAATTGGTTAATATGTTGATAGTAAATTACATCTTTTAATATTTTTCAAACAATCCGAGGGGCAATTTCAGCTCGTTGTCTAGTTAATTCCATAGACCTACTCCTCCAGGTTTAAAAGCTGATGGGCCTCATCTTGTCAAGTGAAGTGGAAGCTGTATAATGGCGATTCATACATTTACAAAGCACATAAGACTGTGTTAACTGTTTCTTGACGTCAGGGATTGTTCAGGGTAAAATGCTCACTTGGGGTATTATATAATTCATTGGTAGTACTCATGCGGTAATTTGGGAAAACGGTAAAGCCACTTTTGGAATCTTATGCTCAGGTACATTTAGCTTATGAAGTAAGCTATTTTAAGTATACGACAACAAGCAGTAATTATCCGGGGATAAGGGAACAAGGGAAGATCACCGTTGCGATTCCTAGAGCGAAAAGTATGGCCAAACTATTGAAGACGAGTGGCGACGCTTGAGCCATGGATAGAGGAAGCGAGAAGTGCCATTGCATCTCTGGGTCTTGGAGAGAATACAGCTGTCGACAATCCGCTGAAACATCTTAAAACAGCAACGGGAGACGAGTCCGGTTTCGTTCCCTGAGAAAAAGACGAGCAACCAATGACGTGTGTCTGATCCTAAGAGAGACGCTTTGATACCGGTTATCCGAATATCAACTTATGAAGATGTTCTAAGATCGTCAACAAAAGGAAAAGCAACCTTTGAGGGAGTTTGCACACGCGTCCTAAACGCAGTTAGAAGAACTGACATGGGCAAATAAAGAAGCTGTACCCGATTACGACGCCGTAGTAAAACAGTAATGTGCAGAGAATCTAAGCGACACTCTTCTGCCACGTAGGGATGAAAAAGTGGTCTAAAAACACCCGAGAGCGATGTTCCTGGAGGTAATAGAATGGAAGACGACAAGCATCGCGCTGCTTACACATAAATGATGCCTGATGATGATGATGTTCACTATAGGATATTCGCTCCTATAGCTGTTTGCTGATTAAATGAGGTAACGAGCAAGAATACTTTCTCATGTAAATGTTAACTTTATCTGTATCGGCGAAATGGTTCGGTGGTATGAAAGGAAGAGACAATAGCAACTGAATAAAGTAATACTAATTCTGAACTATTAAGTGGTTATAGTCGGGCTCCCTACAAAAATAGTCCCCATGTCGTCACGGGAACCTAATGAAATTTCGAATCGGCACACAACATATGTAGCCTTCCCTCGTCCCCCCTGTAAAATCTAACTGCTGTGATCGCTAGTCCCAGTCCTATAACAACCGTTTGACCTACATGCTGTTTTGAAACTATTTAGTACATTTTAGCTTCCATAATAACACCTTGTTAAATTTGCGTTTTACACAAGGCTACGCTTTCAAAAAAAACAAGGGTGGTTGTTAAACTGTTCTAAAGAGTAGAAACGTGTAAAATGTCCAAGGTACTTACCAATTTTAATGATACAAAACGAAAAGTCTTGAACCAATCATTAAATCCTAGCGTGGCGATAAGAGGAAACAATTCCCTAAAAATGAGAAAATGAACTCAACGAGGATCTGACAAGCTGCACAACAAGTTGGTGTAAAAATAGTAGCATCAAAAAATTTGACAACACCATCAAGTATAAAATGCAATATACTTATTTCAGCTACGGGCTTGTTCCATTTTGTTCCGTTGCTTTATGCTACCGTATATCACGCAATGTCAGTTGGAGTTAGCATTCATACGATCAGCTTAGCTTAGGTTACCATACGTCAGGTTAGTTCAGTTAAATTAGGTTAGCCTTGGTTTGCTTCCGTGGGGAAAGACTACTTTAAGTACTTTAGGCTACATTTAATAATAATACATCATGTTATCTTTGCTACCTAACTTTATGCTATTTTGCCAGGTCATGCAATGCCTAAACAAATAACAAGGAGGAGGAATACCTACAGTGAGGGATGTACTGTTAAATTGCACCTGTTCTAATCAACGAATATACTAAAAGAAAACCACATAGCTACAACCCAGCAATGAACTTACTTGTTTTCCAAATGATCGAAGTCAGATACATTAAATTCCGTGCACGTATGACATGCGTATATTTTATCAATATCCTGCAAAGTAAAAGATGTAGTAACATCAAATTGTGGACATACGCTCAAGGAGCAATGAGTCAAAATACAGAAATCGTGAGAAAACATCTGAAGGAAAGAAGAGAGTCAATAGTAAACGTTCTGCCATCTCTCGTATAATCCTGCTTCTAGGATCGGGAAATAGTACCTTAAAGTGTTTTTGAGAAGAGGGGATTTGAAGTGTTAAGTTTGAACTGATACTAGAGAAATAGAAACGTTTGTCAAAAATGGGATACGAACCTTTGATCAACGTATTCGCGAGCGTGGTGACATATATTTCTATTTCTCTAGTATCTATTCAAACCTATAAATGTTGTGCATGCGCAAAGAAAGCCCTCTTCACTAATGGAAAATACATCACATACAAGTTACTGTTCAACAAGAAGTGCTATTTATACGCTGACTACAAAACCAGATGTTACATATGTGTTAGACTACATACTTTTGTGCCTTAATTACAAATCTACTCACTTTAAACAATCTTTTAGGCCAATTGCGGTGAAGAATGACCAACACCCTTCGACGTGATTTACAACAAAACTATACGGTATGTAGCCTGAAGTAGTATCCTATAGCTTGGTCTCGGCGCTGGCAGTACGTCTAGGCTCCTGAGTATATCAAGCCCTCTCCAGAGTCAGGCGCATGAAATGTCTTCAAGAAATCCCTTAACTTCACATCATTTATGAAAGTGAGTGATTGTGAAGCCTCCACCAAGCGTCGAAGATAAGCAATTTCTATAAAAAAAGACTGAGATATCTAAACAAAATTTCGATGCTGAAAATACGTAGAACGGCTGAACCTTAGCGTTCTTACTACCCCTTCACAGCAGTCCCGGAACATTGAAAGAGAGACTTAAGGTAATACGTTTTTCAAATTCATTGCATACGTACCCAAGCAACCTCTGCAAGAGATGGTTGTCCATAGTAATTACAGATGCTAAAATATGTCGTGGAAAAGCCATCTACAATGGATGGGAAAAGCATATTGATTATCTGATTGAATCACAGATGCGACAACTAGCCAGTGTGACCTAAGCAAACGAGAGTGGAGGAAGTGTGATTGGCTAAAGCGAAGTCGGAAATAGTCGACGGCGGGGGTTTATGAAGTTTTCATTAGTAATTCACCTACGTCATTCGTGATTCATGGGATTGCGACCTATTGATGGTTAGCCTGCAAATTCATAATAGGAGGAAGCTTTAGGAGGAAGGTTCACGAGGGTGTTCTCGGTCGGCAGGTTTTCATATAGGATTGGAGAAATGGAAGGTTCCATCCTCATTCTACCTTTGCACAATACAATCTGATTTTTCCATCATAAAACAAAATACAGATCGAGTTCATTTCAAAAAAAATTCCTCGGGCAATGCGAGCTTCGAACGCACAAGCACAACAACGATTGCCCGTGATTAATGATGCCTGATGATGATTAATGATTATTGATGATGATTACCGATGATTGACGATGATTGATGATAATTGATGATGATTAATGATGATTGACGATGATTGATGACGATTAATGTTGATTGGTGATGATTGACGATGATTAACGATGATTGATGATGATTGACGATGATTGATGATGATTGGCGATGACTGATGATGATTAATGATGATTGATGATGAATGATGATGATTGAGGTTGATTGATGATGATTGATGACGATTGATGATGCTTGACGGTGATTGATGCTGATTGATGACAAATAATGATGATTGATAGTTATTTATTATGATTGACGATGACTTATGTAGCTTGTGGTTGATTGACAGTAGTTGACGATGATTGATTGATGATGCTTGGTGGTGATTAATGATGATAAAGAATAGTTGATAACAAGTCGACAAGTGAACTGGTCTCAAATGGGCAGCCCTATAAGAAATGCAGGAACGAAGAAAGAACGACGATACAACGGGGGAAAGGGCGGTAAGGAGGCAAAAAAGACCACAGAGGGGAAAAAAGAAGAAGGGAGACTTAACAAAGTAAATCAAGAAACAAACTGAGGAACTAAGGATAAATTCAATAAATGAAGCAAGCACGGACAAGGGAACGAAAGGGAGAGCAAAATCATAACAATGGAAAAGCGAAAAGACGGCAATTAGAGGAGTGGGAAAGAAGGTAGACTTGCTTACTGCATGGTCCTACGTCTGCCTGCGACGCCTTGAAAGCTTCATTAAATGTGATAAGAGTATTTGTTCTTTCTTCCGGAGTAACTGAAACGCTTATCAGCTTTCTAAAAATGTAAAGGTGATAACAAAAACAAAACGTTTAAAGAGAGCTCGCCACACTATGTAAATCTAGGGCCAAGTAAGCAAACTTGAAACCATTACTTAGGCAGAGAGTAAGAGCAACGGTATCCCATTTCATCTGAATCGTTAATTACCCCTCAGTACCACGTACTCGCCCTCCTGCGCTTAAAGCCGGGTGCGTCGAGCTGTTTAAAGCTGTTTACCGTGAAAGGAATTGATTGCAAAAAGAGCTACAGTAATCACCTAGACCTCTTCTGTTATTATTCTCGTAAAAGTGGAGAACAAAGAGTATCTGGACGTTAACAAAGAGAAATGTACGAAATACACAAGGAATCCTAGTAACAGATTGCCTTTACAAGTTCACATGCTCCAATTGTTGTTTCAGATGAAACCTGCCAATATAAAGTGCTCTATTTCAAATCACAACGATTACTCAAATGTCTAAACATTACTAAGGCTCTGAACAAAGTACGGGAACTCCGACAGCTGAAAATGATATGACGTGATTGATATGGTGTAAGAACCTCTCTTACATAAGGAACCTACATTAGCACACCTGGCTCATGAGCTTATATGCGAGTACTACACCAAACAACCTTGTAGTGAATACGGAATTTGTCAATAGCAAAGACCTGATATGCCTCACTGATAGACATTCTTTACTTGACTTTTACAGGGCTCGTACAAAACTTACAATAACAAAAAATCGTAATAACCCAACTGGATATAAAACAATAAAATAGTGACGTAAGCAAAAGCCACTGATGTTCATGTGGGGTGGTTACAACAACCACAACTTAACAAACAAAAATTTACTAATTGCGGCGGCATCGACAACTTCATTTCGAGTTCTGTCTTGCGGACACAACGTATGGCACAAAGTAAGATATACACTACAAGAAAGCATCTAACTATTACTAATCAGTTACTTTGAAAGGAATCTATCCCTGTTCGTACTATCGAGCTCGGCTACATGAGGATGCATCATCTCGCCTTTCCCAGGAGCTCCCATACGCACTGCATTGCAGATTTAATAGGGAGGCAAGGGGGAAAAGTAGTGCAAGTCCTGAAGCCCACATGTAACGAAGGTTATGTTGACACTGCGATCATTTTTATTTTGCAACTAAGTTATGTTTTAAGCAAAAGCTTGAAGCAACATCGACAGTTTCTGGAGGTCAAGACATTTAAACGGCTTTATTAAGTGAGCAGTACCACAGTTACGAAAATATTTATTAAGTGAGCCAGTCAAGGCTGGTGATAATGGTGACACTAACAAGCTTGCTCCTGTCGCCTGTAAAGATTACAAAGCCAATGTCGAAGTATCACGGTTCGTTAACAATATCTTACGTGATTCTCGTTAACTCTTGACATTAGCTCTTGGTTTCTGATATACCTATGCAAATCGAAAATCATTTTCTTACTTTCAAATTACATATTGCATTTAACATACGAAAATGTTAGCCCACTACCAGAGTTTTTGGCATGCAACAATAATATTTTAAGCATTTCGAAAATTTCAAATAAGGGTAAGGTTTGTAATCAACCTTGTCCCCCTCTCCCCAACGACAAAACCATTTCTGGATATTCCTCTGATTCTGATACTGGGAGAACTAACTGCATTGTACATCTGACGCAAGGAGCATATGAAAGTTCACTTTGCGTTTTGCAACGCACTACGAAAGGGTGGCAGGACACACTTGCAGAATGCACAGGAAACGTTCATATACTACCCGCGTCCGAGGTGGAATACGATTAGTGACTTCATACTGTCTGAAATTCATCTAAAACAACACTACGGTGATAATATTTCCTAGCTATCAGACAGATAGATTATTTACTTTTCCTGATGCTTCGTCGTATCTATAACCAATCAATGACACCAGGGGCTAGACTGTCTGTACTGTATCTCTTAACTAGTATCGGTCAGGTCTTTGAACCAGTTAGCTACTAGCGGATTCCAGACGACGGATTTCGAACCACTAAGCGAAAAAAATCTATCAAATCAATAACATATGAATCACTTTTCAACAGAGAATCTACAAGTAGAAAGCTTGCACTTACTCTATTTCTAACGCCGGAAAATTCAACCAGAATAACGCCATTATGTGGGAAATAGATAAAATGGCATCTTCGTCATCAGAAAAGTTGAGAGTGAGTTTGCTACTTTTTTCTCCCCCTATAGAAATTTTCACCTGTGGAAGGAAAGAAGGAAAAGAAGGACGTTGAAGTCTAAATCATATATTCTGCCAAAGAAAAGGTAAAAAATGAAAGAAAAATTAAATAAATTTTTGTTACCCTAGAGCTTCGATTTTAAGACTGAAAGTAAAATAAGAGCTACTGAGTGCAGTGGTGGTCCAAACGTCTCTGGTGTTATGTATCAAGTGAATGTTCCTATTAAAGAAAAAACATTAAAACGTTGTTCGTTAGCTAGGCGATGCCTCTTCTGATAACATTATACTACCATTTAATAAAAACTGCTGGGCCTTAAGATTTTAGCGTCGTCTTCTTATTTCAATAATTTTTACATGACAATCAGCTCACATATTCTCTCAAATCTTGCTTCAACTCCACGTCGAATCTTTGTAACCTTCTTGATATCCCACTAGTACCTCAACACTTATAGTAGACTGCTATCATGGTCCAGGTCCTATCCATATTATTATGACAATACTTTCATAAACTATATATGATAAGGTATTCATGATACACTGTTCTAGCAACCTACAAGCTAAATACATTTTTATCATATCATACCAGTTGCAAACACTGGATCATATTGCATTAGGGCATTTCTAACAAATATGAAAATAGAGTTTCGAAATAATACTATTAAAACTCTATAAACTGCAACATTCTTTAGGTATCGACAAGTCATGTGCCGCAATTGAGCTAGCTCTTCATAATTGTGCAGAGTTGTATGTCGACGTTCTGCGATGGAGGATTGGGGCTTAAACGTGACAGGCGAGCAAAAATAAAGTATTGTATTGTCAGTGTCACTAAATTTATAGAGCAATATTTATGAGATACACAGCCTTGAAAGCGCAGAGATTCCGTTTTCGAATACACTTAGTTTTTTAAAGAAACAGGAAGTGAGAAGTACGTAACTCATAAAAAAACACGGATCTCTAAAAAAGACTAGATAGAGCTTCCTATCATTTCCAACAGCGAAAAAGCGTAGTAACGAGTACTGGCCCCGATTCTATTCATGACAGATTTTCTATTTCTATAGTACTTCCAAAACTTCCAAACAATCAAATCCTCTCTGCTACGAAATACTTTCTAAATTCAATGGGCCGAGTGGCAGACATCCCACTGCCAAGGGCATAGCACAGAGCGACTCGTCGGCAAAATTGCGTAGAGCCATATATTGATGTCAACTGGTAGAGGGTTAGGAGATAACTTTCCAACTGTAGCAGTCGAATGCACTATCATTGTAGCTGAGTTAGTCGAGCAAACAACACAAAGTTTTGGGTCTATGGTTAGAATTTCAGCGGTGACAAGTTTTCTGTTTCTCTCGTATCTTTTCAAAACGACTCTTCAATATCCTATGGTGCCGTAAAGGCATTCCTTCAAGAACTAAGCTGACATTGTAAACACGTGAATCCCTTCGATCCTTCTGTATAGCTCTGAAACGCCGTTACTCGCTACCCAACAAATGCGTATGTGGTGCCGAGATCAGGTCCAGAACATTACGTTGTTTAACTCCTGAGGGCAACTCGAACACTCTACAGCAAACTGCTCAATTACACGCGTTCGCCCTTATCACTTTACGATGAATGTGCTGGCTACGCCAATTAAATCGTATGTGAAACAGTCATCTCCAGCACAAGACGTTAAACTTTTTCCACATTGGTACGACCGTTAACGGCCCATGTGCCCTACTTGATCCAAGATACACGTAAACCAAGACCTCGATACAACGAGAGTAGACGCAAGAAAAGAAGCAGCAGAAGCAGGAGCAGGAGAAGAAGCAGGAG
>JAAAKL020016429.1:0-11035 GCA_010016065.2 Carybdea cf. marsupialis auct. non (Linnaeus, 1758) | reverse complement strand
AAGGACACCCTTACAAAGTCTTTATCAATTTATAAATAATATTATAAATGTTTCAAGACGTTTCAAACACTTCCATACTTTTAAGTGTAGGAAAGTACGGCCTGGTCTCGGACCCCACCAGCTAAATCTGGACCTGCTCTTAAGGGTTTTCTGCCGAAACTAGGTCCGCATGTAACAGAAATCAACTAGTAAATCAGAAATTTTTCCATTAGGCAGCAACCAAAACGTTGAAACGTTATCCTAGAGTTAGTACCAAGAAACTGGGAGCCTTTCCTTGAGGCAGTAGCCAATGAATACGCACCCTTTCCTTGAGACTGCAAGTAATAACTAAGAACGCTTTCCTTATGGCAGCAACTAGTAAACTGAACACAATCGAGTGAATAGGCAAATGAAAGGACTGGCCCCCGAACACTGGTTGCTAAAGCACGGCATGCTCATACAGAGAACAATGCCCACTAACTTCGATTACTCTACCTTGACAAGTCGCTCCTAGTCGAGTTAATTTTTACATGGTATCTCTTGGATTCCAAAACGTTTTTAATCCAGCTGTCAGCCCATTTCTCGTCCATTCTGCTGTTGAAAACGTACACATCATATTCGGAGTGATCTGCAAGGGAAGCGAGAGAGTTTACCTATCAAACGTGGTTTATCGACACTAATCATATCGATTCGTCGTTGTACAAGCGATTGTATACTTGCTTTGGGTATCACGGAGCCTATTTGTTATTTGTACGGGCATTACATTGTAAATGTTTGCAACGAAGCATGCGCAGTGAGCGTCGCCTTGCGTCAAAGTTATCGTCCAAATAGTAAACGAAACTCGAAACGAATATGGGAACAGACTGTTAACCGCTTCCGATAATCGGAAATCGTCAGCACAGCTAATATTGAAATGTTATCACTTACCCCATTCAGGATCGACCCATGATTTCGGTGTTTGTATAGTTCTTGGATATCGGGCACTATTACTTGGTCGATGTGGTCGCACTTCGGCTCGGTAGTCTTCAAATTTCGTCAGCACGGAATGAACATTCATAGCTCTTAAAGCTTCCAAATATTGTTGCCTTAGCCGAGATGCTCTGTTATCCTTATTTGCGAATCCCAATGCTAAAAAATAAGGGGTGAGGAAGTGTGAGAAACAGTCTCCGGAAAATATCGTCATTGGAAGGAAACTAAAAAGTAACACACAAGTGCTGATTAACTAAACAAATACGATATAAATATATTTCCGAACTTGAGTCAAAATAGATACTGGAAATGGCCTATAGTATATAGTCAAGAATAATAAAAAATGCACAAAAAATGTAGCCCGCATGTTTGATGACTATTCAGTTTTGTGTGAAACCTTGTTATTCTTTGACAGTTGAGCAAACAATAATTGAATATCATGGTATACGATCTTTCTTTGAACACTAATCTCTTTATTTGTGTTGTCAGCCCCGTGTTCTCTGTGAGTATTGACTTATAAACATGATGTTACTAAGCACCATGGGTGATCTGTTTGTGCATACTAAATTTGATAGAGAGTAGCGGTGCAGTAGAACTAACGAACCTAGAAAATTCTTCTTTAGTTTACGAACACAGTTGTTTATTTTATCTCGACAAATATCTTAATCAGTTATGGTGCTACATGTATATTTTACCACCTTAGGTCATAACATCCGTTCGCCGTAAAAACCACGAATCAAAATGTCAACTGGAAAGTTAGATTAGCTCAAACTACAGTGTTTAAAAACAAAATCTGACCTAATCAACGTATAAATGACTCATTCTAGTATAAAAGCATGAAATCTAGCGGACTCCGGTATCGCGCAGTGGATCATAGTAGTGCTTTAAGGCAAAAATAAACTAATCGATTTCATCCTCGCCATCGGCTCACCTGGAAGATAACAGCAAGCACAATTGGATATATGATTGAAAATTAACTGTTGCCGGCATGAATCTGGCAACAGCCTAAACAAGACATTCGTATACTTTACCTTGCTGTTCTTGGTCCGAGCACAGCCCTTCACTATCAAAACTCATAGCGGTTTCCTTAATTTTGATGTGATATCTTGGATGCGCACTACTAGTAAGATACAACTGATATTGGCAATAACGATACACGGATACGTCTCAGCAACCTAACTGTTATTTGATTAAGGACACGGCTATAAATTATTCATATCTGATCATTCCTCCTATCAATTTTAGGGTTTCATAGAATCAATAATTTACGAATTTATTCCACAAGAGTATTTCAAACTGAGGAAAGTTTATTAAAATTTAGCTGTGTCCTTGTTCTTTAAACGATTTAAAACGCCTGCCTGCCTTAAACTAACTGCATAAATGAAACACATTATCAAAATGCCGTAAATCAGAAAAGGAGAAAATTATGTTCAGCCGCAAAGAATTTATTCCTGTTCTGTCAACTTATTGCTTTGATTCACTACGTCGTGCACTCGGTTATTTACGGGTTACCTTTCCTGTAACATCAGTCTAACCACACAATACTTTTGGCCAGCAGGTTATTATTGAAACTTCACAGCTCCCAATTTCGGTATCTTTAGAACAAATTTAGCAGTCAGCTAGAGATAGAACTGGCCAAATAGCTTAAGGAGTTTATTTTGGGTTGTATGTCATTAGGGCATGAGGAACAGCGGACTGCGTATCTATTCGGGAAATGCTAAATTGAAATTGAAAACGGAAAGTAAAAACTATTTCAAACTTGAACAAGTAACGTGTTGGGTGCCAGATTTATCGCCAAACGCTCCTCACTTTAGTAAACAGAAATTTGCATTATTACTATAGACATACGACTTAGTGTTTATAGGATTTAACCCGGAACCTACTAACCCATTGTTGCTCAACCAAGTTGGCTACGGTGATCCAGTGGTTACATCTTGCTATATCTCTTGTTGCCACTAAAAGTTCTATCTGTGGACTTCCGTATCCAGCACTACTCAATTTGAAGGCCAGCCACTACGGGTCGTGTGACTCGACACTTAAACAAGCATTGCCCTCTAAGGGGTTTCCATCCTTGTTCCATGTACGTTTTACAAGTTTTCATATAAGAAACGATTACAACAACTACAGAAAAATTACCAGAGAATCAAAAAAACCCTAGATGCACATTCTTTATCTCTATGTAATTTTTTCAAGAATTTTCGAACGTCCTCGCCTCTAGACGTACACACCACCAGATGGATGTCCGTACGAACAGTAGGAGGATGTGGAGCTACCTTGAGAAAATGAAGGATTTTACCACAGAAGTAAAAACAACACAACAGGTTAGATGCACAGTCTTCACCTATATTTTCATTTCCATATGTCCTCTCCTCTAGATCTGAACACCACCAGCTGGATATTAGTGCAAAATGTAGGGGGATAGGAAGCTTACTTTAGAAAATGAAGTGTATTACCATCGACTTCACCATATGTCACTCGGTAGAGAAACACCCATCGATAGTGCTGGTCTCTGGTTCAAATTCTAGCGATAACACATTTTCAGTACTATCTAGTACCTTTGCAAACTCAAAAATAATTTATCATTTTAAATCTGATCACCTAAAATTTCACTGAAGAAGAGATACAAATGTTGGGGCGTGGGGTTGTGTACTCATGTTTTTTAAAGGTGTGGTCATATCACAATTGTAAAAACGTCTACGAAAAAAAGGGGATATACTTTTGAACACAGGGTAGATTTTACGCGACGAAATATCGGATATTTGGATATTTGTTGTGACCATGACGTGGTTTTCCAACTTAAAGAGCCCGTATCTTCACCATTAGCTATTCTTCGCCTTCCTTTAACTATAACACTGTCACTATAGTTCTCTTGAGCAAATATTAGCTTTTAATACAGACTTACCACTATGACTTCTTCTATGTGGCAATTCTATGTTTTGGAAGTCATTGTTTCTGCTCTGGGGCCTTTCAGTCCTCCTCGGTAGACATGCAGGTGCACTTTTTACTCGGTTGATACGAATTTCGTGTTCCTTTTCCTCTTTAGCTCTGCAGAAGTTGTGATACTCCTTTCCATATGCATTCAGCGTTCTTCTCCAGAATACATGATTGTCGAAAATAGCTGTGGCACGTGTGCCACGAAAGTTCGGTATATCTTCTAAACTTGTAACATAGGGATCAAAGTCTATTTGACGATTTCCTGGAGGTATGTAATAATAAAAGTTATCTTCATAATCTGTATAATGATCATATGAAACAAAGCACTTATAAAATATATCTGTACGGGCTTCAAGACCTTAAACCCAGAACCTGGACCCAGTGGTGGTTTTAGGGGGCGGCTGACAGAGCCATGGCCCGAGGACAGGCACCTCCAGAGGGTCCCACGCTTCAGTGCTAAGAAAATAGTATGTGTTTAACTGCCAATATTAATCTCGTGGAAGTAAAAGAAAACTAGAAACTATACCCACTGGAGGAAATAAAGTGTCTCCACAGCACGATTATGTCTAAAATTGTCTTGCAATGCATGACGTCATAGGGCCGCGCAAACTTTCTCGGCCCAGGGTCTCACACCCTCCAAAACCACCACTGCGTGAAAGAAAGTATGCTTTCCTGATCATTACCAAGTTGTGTCTATTGGTTCTGCTCCTTGCAAACTTTACAAGGACTCTGTGTTGCCCTACTAATTACCAGTGAGCTGCTTTAGTCATACTTTGGGGTTACTGATGACGTTCCTAGAGCCCAATTCACCATAGCTCTCATACATCTAATGCGCAGCAGCAGCAATTCTTATAAAGTTATTGTTGTTCTCCAAAAATATTGAACAAGCATTAACATGGGAAGAAAACGATTATCATTTGGTAACAATCGACTGAAATTCGAGTTTAATAACCTAATAAAAGCACGAGTACAGCTAATGGGTGAACATGACCATGACGCATATGTTTAAGGACTCACTCCGAAATAATCAAACCAATGCAACAGTTAGCGACAGAACGATCAAATTGCTATTATTCTCGAATTTTGTAGAGATGGAAAAGATATGAAATAGTCTTGAAGTTAGACCAAGAAATGAGCCACATAATTTCAAAACTGTTCAGCACTATTAGCTTATAACACGCGCATGCTCAATCTACTTCCGTAGTGGAAAGGTTAACAATTATATATTATAACGATTGTTATGTGTTTGCTCCTGAAGGACCTATAATATTGACAAAGAAACCCAGGAATTTGGTAAGCCCTAAGCTCATTAATGAGGAGCATTACAGAAAAATGAAATTATACTTCTTCTGTTTCAAATGGCAGCAAAAAGTACCTTTCAACTTGAGCAAATACTTTGTAATGTTGACACAATAAGAATCGATTTGTTGTCTACCCTGATGCACAATAAAAAATTGAAATGTACTTTTTTATTATTTTTAAAATTATTACTTGGACAATAAAAATGTAACTCAGATCAGAACAAAACCCTGTATCAATGTACTCTACCATTCCCGTCTTCATCGAGAGACATGATATAAATGTGAAATGTACATCGTGTCGAACAAGGAACATGTTGCGCCAATCATGATATCGTCAAATTAACAGATCAACTGTTACTTAATTCTTATTGAAAACGTCTATTGTTTGCTTATTGCTTCAACTCCACGACGTTGCATCGCCACGGCGCGTTGCATATATGATCGGTGAGTGCATTCTCGTTTAACCATAATAATGTTACCTACTTGACGAAGAGTTGACGACTCCTAATCCACTCTGTAAGTATTAAATTTGCTCGTTTAACGTCAACACAACTAACTGTTTAAAGAGGATTCTATTTGACGGATGATAAGAACACTGATCACAGAAGGGGCAGCATACTTTCAAATCAATAAAACCATCTCGAGTATAATAATCGTTTTGAAAAACAGTACAATTTGGATGGGTCGTTAAGCATCATAGTATGACGCTAGTTTGCTTCTTCCATGTAATCATGGCGCACAAGGATTAACTTGGACGTGTAACACGGATCAGCTACTTACTATTCCTCTGGGAGTAACACAACAGTAAGTGTCATTCCTCAAAATGGTGGCTCCGTACACAATAACTTTCTTACGAGATAAGCGATCAACGTGTCTCCTTTCGAAGAATATGTGATCAGCGACACGCTAGAGTTCGTTTTTAACATCTAGACTTCAAAGATGGATGACACAGTTAGAAGTACATTATCGCAATGTTTAAATCCGGACCTGTTTTGATTTAGAAACGCACTACCGAAAGCACAGGCGGTAAGTTTTGCTCGTTGTGTATAGAGCAAGGACAGTATATCAGTTAAAATATTAGCTTGTAACGTGATCAAGGTATTTTCAATTAGGCTTCTTCGCTTCAGTCTTCGCTCGCCACAACCTGCAGCCGAAATCATCGTTATTCATTGCGCTAAGAAGAATATCTCTAGTCACCAAATCATGATATGAGCGCAGTCATTTCATCTGCACTGATACACTTTGCCAATAAACCGTGCCGATAACAGGAGGAAGATGAAGATGGTGGGCTACTCTACGATTATACGTTTAACAAAAACGTATGATATATCCGTAAATAAACCAATGGCAACTATTTAGAATAAATCAAGGATCATTGTATTAGAAGACTGCATTTTAAATATGTTCATATTCACCATGATTGAATCGATTGTTGATCTGTAAAACGCGAATGACAAAATTCTACAACTTTGGAATAAGGGCTAAGTTTCGCCTTAAATACTTTAAATTTACTTTATCAGAATTGTTATGAAGAAATGTGAATATCATTGGTAAGAAGGTTCCAAGAACAAAGAAGGAAGACGAAAACAGAAGGAAGATGGTGTACAAAACTGATGAAGATGAAAGCACTTCATATGGATATGAAAACGCAGGAAATAATGGCGCATACGTGTGCTACCACATGAAATGGCAGGAGCATTAATGCTTGGTAAATCAGATATTAAATTCAAACCGAGGTTGAAGTGAAACCCTGGAATGTAATCTTACCGAGCATTGTTTAGCTTTAGGTCTCGTTTACACAATAACAAACGAGGTTCCAGTTGTACACCTACACCTGTTTATTATATACTAAAATGTTGCCTACTTGAACAATTGCGAAGGTTAAACGAGAGAGAACATAACGTCGTCACATTTTTAAGTGCAAAGTGTTGTAGGTGCGACACCTTGTGTGGAAAGCGCAATAATCCAATCTTGTACGATTGACATCTGGAAGTTAAACGACCTGATAACATAAACGGTTTATGACCATGGTGCCCATTCTCCTTCGTAATCCTGGAAAATGGATAGATTTGACGTAGACGTGACGCTGAGGGGACGTGACGTTCGTAAACTGCTCTCCATGTGAATAGGGTATTATGAAAAAGTCTCCTGGAATTTGTGATTGTGGTGGACGGATGATGCGTTAGAGGAGCAGCATGACTCTTATATCTCACACTATATCATATCATATAATGGTTTTTGTTGCGATTGAGTCCATTTTGGGTACATCGTGTGAATATCAGGAAATTCCGCAATTCTGTTCTTAAAATATAATGGTTACCACGAAAATAGATGTAATAATTTACTTATAGTGTAATATAGAAGAGAGGATTTGAAAATATCAAGTTTGAAGAAATACTACAAAAAAGTGAAATTGTCACTTCACATCACGGCGTGTCAACATAGCTCAGTTGGTAGACCAGCACACTGTGAGTGCGGCGGTCCCGGGTTTAAATCCCTGTGGTGACATTTTCACTTTTCTCTAGCATCTCTCCAAACTCAATATTTGATAATTAGGAAACAGGCTGAAGTGCTGAGATGCAAGATCAGAGAAGGAAAACAGGAGAAACACTCACAAGTCTCTCGTGTCTCATAGAAAGTTTTATGCATCACGTTTTATTAAGTATCAGTGTCTAACCTGGAAATATTCTTCTTTCATTATAGGTGATACGCTAATGCTACCTTATAATTCACTTTTCAACAAACATTTTTTCATTGGCCAACTTACTATTACCCAATCAAGCCTTAAAGAACACAAACCTGGTAAGTTATTTGGGTTTCAGATCTTTTCGATGGCATCATTCACAGCTTACTTCATTATTTACGTCATAGCACAAACTTTAAGGTTCCGATTTGTAGGGAATCTCAATTTATATAAATTGCGAAACTGCAGTGTGTTAATAGGCAGGAGAGTCGGGGGTAATTTAAAAAGTGCTGGAAAATCAAATCATTCAAAGCAATCACAACGTGATACTGGTACTGGTCAGAGATAAAAAAAATTAAGTTCAATTGCTTAATCGTTTGTTACTCTTTACAGTTGATTTTCATGTGTGTCAATCAGCTTGAGGTCTTAATAAGAAGTAGGAAAGAGAGGGCACTCAAGTAATAGTTCGTAGCAGGCCAAAATGAATAAAAGATATTAAATATACTCCCTAAAGAAACAGACGGGTTTACTCCTGGGTCGGAAATTGTTAGAGGCAAGCTATGTAATTGTACAACATTGAGATGCCAATGATGTCCAATGCTCAACACACTTCAATAGCAACTACTCTTAAAGGTTCTCATTGAATATGAATGAGACCAGACATGGTTTTATCAATAATGCATGAAGCTGCGATGGTGCAAATTATGCTGTAAAGGTAACGTACGTGGGAAAGCGGGAATGGATCCTACGTAATGACTACTAAAGAGTTCTTGTTTTATATCGATATCAGTAGAGGATGCTACATTACTCTGGTTATCGGTACACACATCTATCTTTTAAAATTTTTAACGGATAACTTTAAAATTGCGATTTCACACAAAGGTTATAAGTGTGTAATTTAGATACAATTATCTTCATTATTCAGCTGTTAGTTGAAACTCCTTCTATAGCCAATTGTCTACTAGTTTTATTAAAGCTATTTTTACATCATTAACACCCTGCAAGATGTTCGTTTTATGTCCTGCTTGGCTGCATATTACGTCATGTAGCACAAACTAGTAACCAGGTATGCTAGTGTTATGATCTTTCGTTTACGGAGAGCAATCTTTCCCAATCAAGAAAAGAACATAGATTTCCACAAATAGCTTAGAAATGGTTTTCTTACTCGTATGCTTCGATGATGATGATGAATTCTCCCGTCGATATCGATGTATGAGAGATTAACTGTTCGATCAGCTGAGCAACCCACTCAGTGAATTAGAGTGAAAGTGGCTTAGGTAAACACAATCACTTGTACCCTTCATATAATGCTCTTCAAGCATGTTCAGCGTGACACGTGAGTGACAAGGCTGGGCTTTCCACACACAGGTACAAACCATCCGGCGGGGTTCTTGTTTCGAGCGGCTTTAAACATCACACGTCAGCAATATGGCTCTATGTATAGCGATCTCCCCCGAGTTTCCTTGAAGATTGGGACACGTCGCATCAAAATTGTTGGCAGTTTTGTGTGGCATGAGGGATTACAATGAAAAAATGGAACTTGCAATATGAAAGGGGTGTCCATTCTGGGTATTATTTGATTTCTAGACCTCTCCGCTATCGGCAGGGAGGTCTGACATGCAAGTCTCCAAGATGCTCTTTTTCAAACTTAATAATATTTTGGAACAGGGGTAGGGAAACTTGCATATTTCATAGTCCAAAATAGTCTTGTCGGGGATGGAATAATGAGGGTGAAGTTGACATTCATAGATATATCGCTTTCTTATTGGTCGTAGGAGGTCCAAATATATTTTTTATGATAGCATGGTAATTAAGCTACATTTGTATAGCATGAGGGTGTCAATATGGTACCTGGGGCGTGACAGGGGTGAGTATATTTTACAGCAATAGCCTGTTTGGCATCATTCGTCCTCAATTATTGGGTTGTGCCCACTGTTGGTTTTAGGGGGTGCCAACTGTGCCGTGGCACAGGGCCCCGCACCAAAGATGGAAATTGCCCCCCCTACAGCTCCATTCGGTACACTCAATGACAATGAAGGGCCCCCAAATTACTATATGGCACAGGGCCCCCTCTTGCCAAAAACCGGCAGTGGGTGCCCCTTTAAATCCGATTAAGGTTTGTAGACGCACTTAACAACATGCATGTAATGTAGTACATTCATTATATAGCGCACACGGTGAATTATGTAGAGGGGAATGGGGAACATGGGCTTTGCTACAGTAGGAATAAAACACTTGTTTATTGGCAATGTTAGCTATACTTATGTTCTGGTTTGCTGGAATAGCAGAGTCGTCTATTCTTGTTTGGCAATGGCATTAAGCATGGTGGAAAGAAGCAGGAGCGGATCCAGCGTTGGAGGGTTTTTTTTTGGGGGGGCATTTGGAAAAAATATAGGTACTTCCAGGCACTCAGCCAAGGGTGTAGCAGAAAGGCCTATATGAAGCTTTGAAATTTTAACGTTTGGGGGGCCATGCCCCCGGCCCCCCTCTGGATCCGCGCCTGGCAGCTACATGGACTATGCATCAAGTAGGACCAATATAAAAATTAGAATAAGTATCTGTAAATTAGAGCAAACAGTTTCTAACAAAAGTGAAAATAGTTTAGGTAGAAGAACTTGTTTATTTGAAAAGATACATTCTTAATAAGAAGCAAGATCTCTTCATTAGAAAAACCTTTTAACTAGAAAGAATAATTTTTAATTAGAAAGAATAATTTCCTAAATTAGTATGAACATTTTGAAGTCAGAAGTGTTATCTGTGTATTAAAACAAAAGCCTGCGAAACAGAACATTAAAAAATATTTCATCAAAATCTTGTCCGCCCATGGACCCCGTTGTACGGGATGCCGAAGCAGACAAAATAGGGATAAATATTAAAATGGTCTATTTCCTAATTCGGTTCTTTCCCAGATACCCCCACCACTATTGTTCAAAACTACAATAAAATAATAAAATAACCCCACCACCTAACTCTAACCCTAGCCCTTGTCCTAGCCCTAACCCTACCCCTGTGGAAAAGGTGGTGGGGGATTCTGTCTCTGAATGAGGTGGGGGGATCTGGAAAAGTTCGGGCCTATTTATGGGTTTAATTCTGTGCTCAAATTTTTTCTATACGTTAATCCTCACGTGTAATAATTTCCTGTTTCTTTTCAAAGAAGATCTTGATAAAT
>JAAAKL020016428.1:0-11035 GCA_010016065.2 Carybdea cf. marsupialis auct. non (Linnaeus, 1758) | reverse complement strand
ATCTTTTCTCTCTCGCTAAAATAGCATAAACTCTTTACCATATTCATCGACAGAGAAATGTGTCAGTGTAACGATGTACGAAAGTCTTATTTATGATGTTATTAATTTGACGTCATTGACAATTACACGTGACTAGTAACCAGACTATGTTCTTGGGCCTTCTGTTACAGGATAACAGTTAGTATTCTTTGCTGCTGTTTTCCTTATACTTAAATACTACTCTCCAATGCTGTAAAAGCAAGGAAATGTGTTTTGCTTAAATTTAATTCGTGGGCTATCTGGTATCTTTATTCTTAAGTTATACAAACTTTTTCGTGAGTGTCCTTGATTTGTATGCGTTTGGCTCCTTAAAGAAGGTCAAATTGTTCACTGGGATTTTTCACTAATTAAATAAGAGGTGAAGGGACGGGGTAACAGGGGGCAGGAGGCATTGTTCCCTAAAGGATTTGCCAAATCTCTTTTTTTTTCCGTGACCACTTTTTAGCTTTATCAAAATTGAAATTGATTGCGACAGACCTTGTGTCACATTTTATCTGCTAAAATTGTTCAACTGTTACACCTCACGAAACACCCCTTTCCACACAATTATCAAAGGCACCTTTGTGGAACGTGAATAAGTAAATTTGAACCCAGCATACTTGTCCCCTCAATCTGCTTTACCTTCCCCCGCCTCTGAGGTGGCTGATTCTTTTTGGAGGGGACGCTTGTCCAATCAAGAAGGGACATTTGTAGACTTAGTTGATAGCATTTAGTTGGTGGTGTTGATCATCTGATGAGTCATAGACTTTCATAAAACTTTTGCAAATTTCAACTCTCTTCAAAGTAGTGGGGCTGATTCCACAACTCTAATTTATGGAAGGCATATGTTATTTTAAAAATACTTTATTATCGTCATAAACTAATTGAGAAACAACAGATAAAAACATTTATTATCCTGCTTTTAGTCTGCTTTTTAAATCGAAGCTAATAGTATAAAGACTATAAAACAATTTATGTGTATATAGATATACACATATACACAGGTACACATGTAAAAGTTTCCACATACACAGGTATTAAAAAAATTTATCAATTTATAACTGCATACGGCTATACATCTATAAAAATGTCCACAAATACACACATGTACACATAAACACACGTACACATAAACACACTTACATATTTAGCTATATACATATATTCACATATATAGGTAAATATTGACCATTTATGACACGAGAAAAGTAGCTTAGTATAACAAAATCCTTGATCTTGCATTGTTTAGGATACAAAACTTACTACGATACTTAGAGCTTAATAAAAAAGCAGGAATCAACGATGAAGATTATCAGATCATTATCATTTTTCTTACTGACGAAATTAGTTGTCTGTAGTACCTTAGCAGAATGATTTTTCATGATATAACATAAAGGGACCTTACAATTCAATGGACCTCAAAATTGTGATATAGAGCGAGGGGTAAATCGCTCCAAAAAATATCACAAACGCATCTGACGAAAATAAAAAGAGTCAAAAAATCAAAGAAGAAAATAAAAAAAATCAAATAAAAAAATCAAAAAATCAATGGAAAAATAAGAAATTGAGGAAAAAATCAAGAGATAAAAATGTATTTAGAAAATCAACTGAAAAATAAAAAAACCAATCGCATGAACCTTTCTAAAGATTAATCTACCCCTCGATAAAGAGCGCTTAAAGTTACAAAGTTGGATACTTGGATAGCCGAGTGAGCTTGAAGTTGAGGAAGTGAGCCGAGGTGGGAAAACTGCTTGATCGATGAGCAAGCGTAAAATTATGTAGCTTTCATACACTGCATTGCTCGGAAAACGTATTTTCTCCATTAAATTGTGGCCTTTCGGAAATATACTGTGAGAGTAGTTTTTGTTAACGCAGCATGCACATATCATGTACTATAAAGAACGAAAACTTCAATATTAGAAAGTCGACCTTTTATAAACTTTGGGGGCTACAGTCCGTTCCGTTACATTTGTGTTAATTTAGAATTTCAGTTCAAGAAAAACGATATTTTGAGCCTTACAAGGAAACTTACTATTCATTCAGTTTGATCTTATTGTCATATATATATATACTGTTGCTATTGTTTATCATATTATAATTAAGTAATTAACTTAGTGTCATTCTTGATTTCTTCTCATCAAAACTTACAACAACTGCAGTATTGGTGCTTAGTGTTTTGAACTACTTCTAAGCAGCTTATTGGCAATCTTATTCTACCCTTCAATTTTATTTTAACCCCTTTCTTCTGTATCGATGATGGTGCGCTAATATAAATCTCTTCAAAGTCTAAGAAAATTCAATTTTCCCCTCACTTAAGGCATAAATTATTTTTATGTCCTCCGTTCATTATTTCATAGTATAATAAACTTCTTTAATGCGCAAAAAGTTCTTTCAGCTCCTATGTCAATACCATTCAAAATTCATTAAACGTTGTGTATAATAATTGACATAAATAAATCATGTCGTAATAAAATAGCTATATTAACGGAAGTAGCAGAAAGTACTGTTTTCTGTAAGCCCACAGTTTTATTGACACAAAGAGTAAGGTAAAAAATATTGTATCGTTGCAATGATAGGACAATAGGAGCCATGTACAGCTGCTTAAAACTTTGTAGTGTAAGACTAAAATCGTGAGTGTATTTAAGTTAGACCTGCATGTATGTGTTAGAACTCGGCTGGAGCGAATAATATACGCTGGTTAGGAGGGAAATCAAATGTAAAGTGTTACTGCCATCATTTTTCAATGTAAACTATATCACCATTAATTAACTGCATTGGAGTTAATACAAGACGGAGATTCTCAATTCTTGACATGATCGTGGGGAAAATGCTCATCTTGATCATAATTCTCGGATCATTTCCACTGCATACTCAACAACAAAATTTGAGTGCCGTAGTTCATAAATTGGCCTCAATCTGTAAAGATGGAATACCCGTTAATGGCGACAGATACACAACTTGTTTGGAGCAGCAAATAGAAGAAGTCGTTAAAAAGATAAACATTTCAGAGACCATGTACACCCCAATCAATACGAGGTCATTTTGTTCTATGGCTACGAAAGCAGTTCGCAAAGTCTTTGATGATGTTGCTTGCAAAAAGGGCTTCTCGACTCCTAACTTTTTCCGTGCACTAGACGTCTTCGTTTTAAAACTTATTAAGAGAAGCAGGACACTTTGCATTCAAAACAACGATACCTACAATATGGCTGATAGTACTTGCACATCAAGGCAACATTCACAGACTTATGTTGCCTGTATCGAGAACTCGATGAAAACTCATAACACGTGCAAGGAAGGAGATACATCAAGTCAAAGAGCAGCATTTGATGCCAAAAGCAAGTACATAAGACTTATTCTGAACTCTGTAAGTGCTTTCTTTTCATTCACCCTTGTTGTTCTGCTTACTTCACTTAAAAATCTGACGAGCTCTGGAGCGAGAAATGTGGTGATTTTGTCAGGAGTAGTTTGTATTATGCACTTGATTCAAGTCATTCCGGTTGAGGACGTGGAAAATGATATATTTTGTGTTGCCTTTGCAATTGTTTCTCACTGGTTATTTCTTTGTCAGTTTTTGGTGACATCATTAATAGCGTACGATCTTCTTCGTGCCGTTGCTAAGCCATTTAAAGCAGCTCGACAACGAAATGGACAAATTACCAAGACCTATTGTTTGATCACGTTTTGCACTTCTACATTAATTGTTGGTATATGTGTTGCTTTGGAATTCAGCACCGACAAGATTATAGGCTATGGTAGATACCGGAATGTATGTTTTGTTCGTAACTTTTGGTCCAACTTATTGGCGGTTGTAGTCCCTGTGGGTCTGTTTCTGCTTTTCAATCTGATAAGTCTTCTTCTCACAATCATCAGCCTTCATCGCCATCAACGGAGTTCCAGCGTAGCAAAGATAGGAAATCACTCTGCAAAGCGTCGGATCAAAGATCTTGCAACTACATCCTCAAAAGCCTGTGCTCTTCTTGGAATTCCATGGATTCTGACCTTCGTTGGTGCTTTTACCGAGAGTGAATTAATTGTGTATGCGTTTGTTATCTTAACGTCACTGCAAGGGACACTCCTTTTCGTTGCTTTTTGTTGCAACAAACGTGTATTTCGTGCACTCAGAGTAAGGATCACTCCACGTGACAAACAAGCAAACATCCTTAAGGCGGCGACTTGCTCGAGCAAGTTAACTTCCCAAACTTCTTCACAGAAAAGCAGAGTTGAAATGGCAGCAATGTAAACCATCCGGATACTTACGCAACTTTTAAACTTTTAAGAGCCATTTTGCACGTATTAAATGAAATAACAAATCAATTAAATAATAAGTACTATTTGCAGATAAAAGCTAGATCACTACTGTAACTTATACATTGCAATGAGATTGTATCACTGCTGGACTTTGAAAGGGTACTAGAGAACTAGAAAAGTATTTCACCAAGGGAATTTGATGCTGTCACCGAAGCATTAGACCTGTGCGTTCTACTAACTGTGATAGGTGAGCCCCGCTGACAACATAATCTATTTTCCCTCTCTCCTTAACTACAAATTGCTAGTGTATTTGTAAGCTCTTCGTTGTATCCCTTAAGAATCTTTACAACCTATTATGCACAACAAGCATTTTACCGAACGTGATTGTTTTGTCAAAATCAAGCAAAGAGCCAAAACGTAGGAAACTAAACAGGTACCTTCTGGACTGATATTGCAACTCAGACTACACCTTAAATGTACCCAAACTATTAGGCAATGTCTGGTATTTTGGATAACAGATAAAACAAACAATACGAAGTGAAATAAATAACCTAAAACAGGAACAAGGAAAGGAGAAGTAGGGCCTACACAACGACCCTTACTTAAAACTCTACAAATTCATTGCGAAATTCTCATGCCTTGCTTTCAAACAGTTGTGATGACCAGGGTCTGGCATAATTTTCAGGAGGTATGATTACGAAAAAATTATAAGAAATTTTGTTCCCTGTATTACTAAAACTGCAACTTTTACAGTTAAAACTTGGTCATTTATTTGTAGGACACTCAAATAACTTAAAATATTTAGGACTATTTGAAGTATTAATTTCTTTTCTAGAAAATAAATATTCCTAGATTCTACGCATCTAAATCTCTGACCAAACCGTGTTAGAGTATTATCTTCTGACAGCACAACGTAACATTACCTAGACGTAAATAATTTAAAAGACTTCTTGAAAGAAATTAAGGTTTCAGTAGGAAATATACAGCTCTTCTTCTGCCAGAGTGCTAACCTAGTCATTTGCTTGTTTTAAACATTTTCTTTCAAAGAAGGAAAAAAGGATGTGGGCAAGCTTGTGAGAAAATAACAACCTTATGAAGCCAAATTATATAGATCTGTTGATTGTAATACTTCCTACTTCCTCCCAAAGATCCTATCTGTAACTCAATTCACTTATTGTATACTATCACAGCGCTTTATTACTTAGATTATTGTTATCTGTATAATGCTCCACCCGACCAGCGCCTTTACAGCAAAGAATGTAAATACCTATTTACGTTGATCTGTTTTTACCTGCCGTGCTTTTATTATCTAAGCACACTAAAAAATATAATGTCATCTCTCCACTGAATAAACATGGGAATGAAGTTTTACAGCTGCTATTGGAACCGGTTAAATTGGCTGAAAATGCTAGCTGCACACAACTAAAAACTGACCATTTTAGACTTAACTACATGACATGAGATAGGTTTCGACCGATATAGTGGAATTCATCTCTCCCTTATCCTTATTCCCCGTGTCATATGATTTGTGTTGTGATGCATGACATAATTGGTCCTCACAAACGTCAATCGTCCCAAATCCCCGTGACCTCTAAAACTTCCATTGCAATATTAAATTACTAATTAAAACTGTAGATGATTGTTACAATACTATATAAGCAAGACAGAGCATTAGAGGAGTTTCTGAAAATTGCTGATACCTTCGCTGATCTGAGAACCGGAATAGTTGGAAACCTCTAACAAATTTGAAAATAAAATCCAATACCTTTAACACAATATCATTTTCTAGCAATCACCATTCATTTTGCTATTTTTAAATTATTTTTATATACACACATATATATATATATATTTATATACGTGCGATACATATATATGCATGTGCGATACTGTTGACTGATCTTACAGTAAGTAAAGAAAACATTGCTGGTCAACAATTTACTGTGGGCCACGTTTAATAAAATCCTCCATCCAATGTTAAAACTCAACAATTTTTCACGCTTTTCATACACCCCAAAGTTCCATGAAAGTGGGGTCGTTAAATTACTGACAACAGTACATGCACGGGATTGCTACCCATCATGGTTTTTGATCTGTGCTCACTGATGTAACGTTCGGTCGATCCCATGATCTACGCACTATAATGTAATTTTTCCTGTTCAGAAAACTATTGTTCAAAAGGACTATGGCGCTTTCTAAATGTCATAAAATATTTCGTGAAAGTGTCACCATAATGTCACTATGGTAAATTATAGAAGGAATAAATTTATTCTATCTGTGAGATCCTGTTTAGATAGAGTTGTTGTTGGAATTACGATAACCTAAGAGGAAAGGTAGAATGGTCATGCAATTTATGAGAAGACTTTCAAAACCGCTGACCCGGGTTTGATACTAACTCTGGAAAGGATTGACATCCGTTTTTACTGCAGGCACATAACCTACTCAGCTGATGTGACAGAAATGCGGGTTAAAGAAATTGCATAAATCAAAAGGATGATACGTTGGAAGCGGAGTAATAGCGCAATTGTCATTGATAATAACAATCCATCACCTTCTACGTAGAGGGTAACGACGGTCCATCTCGTTATCATCAAGAAGAAATTGCTATTTATGATAAAATTTCTATGCTCATACTATGAGCGTTGCTCTCTAGACTCTGACTGTCTAGACTAACAAATCGTAAGCCTTTTGCTCCGTAGTTTGCTTGATAACTACGGACAAATGCTAACATTTGGTGTATACCTGTGTAATGGAAATGACAAGTAGCGTTACCATTAACCAATAGCAAACTAACACGAATCTACTAACACCACCAAGATCCTTTGCTAACCAATCACCCTCCACTTCCTGTCTTATTTGTAATTTGATTGGCTGTACTAGTTCAGTATAAATGTTCAGCGTATTGTAATTTATGGTGTGTGTGACAGAGCTCTGAGGTCTATGAGCGCTGTCATAGGTCTCAGATAAATATATCGTGGCAACAGCAAGCCTTATTGTCATTATTGTGGACGATCTATAAGCGCTGCCAGCGAGTTCCCCCAGAGCTGCCAAGAATTGAAAGAGGCGCTCATTACACGTGTATTTTCATCATCTAGACTCGTTGGTTTGCGATTATTACTCACTTTGCTTCGGGTCTAAAAGATCGATTATTTCATCTCCCACGGCCACTTTATTCATTAAATCCTAATGCAAGTGAAGTACTCACTTTTAAATTGCTTAGGCTTGGTCTTTTTGTCAACAGAAATGTTTGCGTAATAGCTTCTTAAACTTTTCCACTACCATGTACTGTTGTTGTTTAGTTCCTTAACAAGACTACAACTTTGAGTTGCTTTTCAATTTATACGGGGGGGGGGGGAGATCTTCATTTGGGTAGAATGGTGCTGTTAGGGTACCAAATAAAATGCTATAATCAAATGATATATCTAGTGTGCTGAAACTTCCATTCTTAATCATAGTAAGCAAACAAATGAAGCAAACTTTGTAGATATGGATAAAAGTGTCATTATGAGAAATGTAAATGTAAATGTAGCCTTGAGAAGACCATCATACAAGGGAAGATGGAAGGAAAACGAGCCTGAGGAAGACCACCGAGAACTTGGTACAATGATATTGAACGGTGGACGGGTGGGGGGCATCGGAGAAGCAGGCAGGATTGCAGTGTGAAGTGTATAGACTAGCCATAAAGGCCACAGCTGCTCACTTACGAGCCAACTGACGAAATGATGATGACATCAAATTAGTTATAATCTAGCATAATAAAATATAATGCCTCACTGAGAGAATTATGCTTTCTTAGGATAAGATTCGAACTTGATCGTTTTAATAATTTTGGATAAGAAATTATTTGGATTTAAACATTTTGTATCTACCTCTTTTACATGAGACACACTTTCTAAAAGCAAACTTGTTTCATGGAAACAAATGCAATTAACCTTTCTTTCACTTTTCTTAACTACTGTTGCTACATCTGTCAAGCTTTTCTCTGCAGACCGCAAAATAGCGGATCAAGACAAAGCTTGGGGAGATTTGCTCATGAAAATGCCCGATGATATTTTGGGTAAGTAGGTTGATGAAACTCACCGTATTTCTTAGAGAGCTAAAGAAAAGAAGCCTTTAATGTTTATGGACAAAATGTCCGAGGGATAGTGACAGTTTTCCGTACATGGCATCAGGCACGAAGCCAGATATGTGTACCATGGGCAACGTAACTCGATTCTGGCACCAGTTCACTTGAACGTTACATTAAAGTACTTACATTTTATTATGGAATCCGCCAAACAATATACTTTGCCTCGGGGCTATTGCTACCTACAATATTTCACTCTGTGTGGTGGGACAACGTTATGTTTCGTGCAGCTTCGTGCAACTTTTTGTACTAAACCTCCGAGATGCTATTATGTCAAAACACTAAAGGAAGGGCGTCCTATGTCTAGAGAGGTTTTAAACTACATTTACATAATACAGGTTTCATTTGTGTTTTTGCCCGCCTTAAGTGCAGATATAGAATTACAGTGCTTTAATGAAGGTGCAGAAACCGTTAAAGCTTAATATAAACATAGAAAATAGCATTAATAAAATTCATATGTTAAAAATTCTTTTGTATTGATTAGTTTGTAGAGCGACTAAAAGGGAAGAGGGTTATTATTTTCTCAGATTCCAAACAAAATGACTTTTTAGAGTAGGCACCTAACATGCATATTTTGGTTATTAAATCACACTAGACATATTTAGCGGTTCTTAGTTCATCAAAATCCTGAAGAATCATAACGGTACTCCTCTGAACTGGATGTTAACAGATATCAGACAAGTGAGCAGCAAATTTTGTAGTGTGCAACAGAGGATCCTTTCTAAGTCGTCAAGCATGAAAATGAGGCACAACACACATCCAAAATCGAGGAAAACAGTATATGCTTCTCACGAATTTCTATTTATAATTGGTCGATGACCTGAAATCAAATCGTCTTCCAACTGTTACTGAAGACAGTTAAAACGTTTAGCAGGGCCGTAGCAACCGGGGGTCAGGGAAGCTCTTGTCCCTCATTTTAGTCAAACTGTAGTTACGTACGAGTTCTCTGCATAGATATTGTTTGTTTATACAATGCTTACCCCCTTGACGATGGTACCTATGGCCCCGTTTACATATATTGTACTTTCTCTTCGATCCAGACCATTACTACTAACGAGATGCTACAAGAGAGAGACCAATAACAAGCGCCACAACAATCATGGATCAATAGTATTTATAAGATCCACATTTCACAGCAGGAAGGAACATTAACTAGGCTTGCCACGACCATTTGATTAATAAACGAACAATCAAGAAAAGAAGCTACAATGTGTTCATATTCATAATAGTGGCATTCAACACTAGAAAATCAAAATTAATTGGAAGATTTTCTTACCGTTGAACAAACAACATTGATCTTGTCTAACTTATTGACATTCAATTGAAAACAGGATCATCCAGAACTTTTATCAAGCACAAACACGTTTATAAATTTCATTTTGGTTTGAGTAAAGGACAGGCACGGAGCTATGGTGGACAAGGGGGCATTGCCCCCAAAAGTGATTTCTTGCCCCTAATTGCCCCGTACAATTTCTTGACATCCCTAGAAAATCCTCTCTGTAGGAATGCGTTGCCCCTGTACATATTCACCACAAACGTTTATGAAAACCACATTCACACCCTCGCCCTTTACTGATGCAAAATGCTTAAAAATCATTCTTGAGGCACTGATCAGGTTGTATTGTGTGATAAATCACAAACCTATCGAATATTCTGTAACTGAAATGAAAAGCGTATCAATGAGGAAATACTATTTAGCCTTCGAGCAAACAAAGTTGTTCTTGTCAATCTTGACTACATTCAGCTGAAAATGGATTATGCGGTTCTCCACATGCCTTGAGCTTCCTCAAACACCTTACTAGATTCGGTTTCATTATCGGGAAAAATATAAAAAAGCCCCATGAAGCTTATCCGGACATCAATGATCTGATTTGCGAGTGCTCCAAGAGCAACATTTGACCATTATGCTTCGATGACCTCGTGGATTATATGATTGTCAGGCCTTCGATTCCTGGCGTGTTTTCTCCTGAAATAGAGCAATCTCATTGGTCGATATTGTCCTTTTAGAATAGCGAATGAAACTATCCATTGTAACGTTCGAAACCGGAAATAATTCTATTGTGCTCACTTTGTTTGCTATAATCAAAATTGGCGATAACCCCTTTTTTGTGTGATGTTTGTGTTTGATTGATCATCTTCAAAAGTGTTGCAAAGCTGATTTTGAAATGGCTCAACGCAAAATCACGTTCTTTACGAAGAACGCCAGTTCCACCAAACGCCTGCTGCCGGTCACTGTTGGAGACGACATCCCTTGCACGACTAAGAGAGTAGAAAATTCACAACCTGCAACAGTTGATCAAACAGTGACCCTTCCCACTGTTCCTGTGTGTGTCAGATTTACAAAAGCCACCACTAACACTGAATCAATGTTGTTTTCAACGCCTGCGTCAAGTGTGTGCATTTCGAAATCGTTTGGCATTTTTGTGGATTCCGTAGTACCCGTTGATCTCAACAAAAATTTACCAACTCAGCCACCATTAAGCAAGTTCCCATCAACTACGTCCGGATGCACCACGAGATCTGTTTGGCCACATACATGGTCAAGAATCATGGGGAGACGGCACCAGTTCTGACAATGCTATACCGTCTCGCTTTTCCATATAGCCCACGAATTAATTTTAAGCAAAAACACATTTCCTTGCT
>JAAAKL020016427.1:0-11035 GCA_010016065.2 Carybdea cf. marsupialis auct. non (Linnaeus, 1758) | reverse complement strand
GTTATGAAAGCTATGTTATGATAATGTGATCAGTGCATAGTAAAAAGCATAAGCACGATACTGAAATGAATTTGTGTTTGAAAGTTTATGATAGTATTTACGTAATACTTGGACAGTTACTGACAAAATGAGTGTGTCTTTTCATTGGGCCTTTTTGGTTAACTGCTCAGTTCTATGGACACTGATTGGTCATAACAACACCAATCAGGTGGTCCCATTTCTATTCGGCTCTATTAAAAACACAGCTGTGTATAAAAAATTCTGGCCTTTTTTGTGTTCCATTTTCACGGTTTTGTACTTGAGTAGTATCAGAGGAATAACGTTTCAAGTGCAACAATGTTTTCACTATTTGGTGCGGGTTCATAGAGAGCTGATTTTGACTTTTTAAATTTTTATCATCTCTTTCCTGTTGAGTTACGTATTAGGGTGGTGGGGGGAAGGCGTCACTTGATCGTAATGGCGTTTGTGCAATCACGGATCTGAAAAGATTTATTCAGGTCTATGATACAATGGAGATTCACATATGTGCGTTCACGTAAAGACCTGCTTTCGAATGAGTATACTTTTACAGCAGAGCAGCAGTAACCTATTTAATAATGCGAAAGGATGACGTTATACTGGAGAAGAGTTGGCTGTTGAGCGTTGCGGAGTGACGTCTGAAAGTGTTTGTAAATATGGTGTCGGTAACCACCAGAAAATAATGCGTGGGGGTTGAGCAGTAGCAAAAAAATTAAGAGACATATTTTCACTTAAAAATTCAAAATCGAACGCCAATAAAGTAGAACGTAGAGAGTCTGTATCCAAATACACATTGGAAAAGAGCTGATGCAGTCTAAGAGGGGCTTATTCTGGAAAATCAGTGGCTTTGGAGCGGTGTTAAAGGGTGTACTTTGTTCTCCATAGCTTAAGATGTTTTTTTGTATACCACTTTTAAGATGTTGTGTAGAAAGTAATCAATTGCCATGTGATTCAATTTTAAACTGGTGGTGCGATTATGCTTGAATCACGACCTATGGGTATACCTGCACAAAAGCTTAGAAACAGTGCTTGGCGTTTGCTGTTTTATCTTCATATCTTACGTTAGCGAAATGGCCTTTGAATCAGTTTTCCAAGAAAATTTATTTAAACATGGTGTTCAAGAGGTTTGTGACTGTTAGCGCCCGTTTTCATTTTAGCACGCTCGATTTTTTTTGTGTGCAGCTGCTTGCATAATTTTATTGTTTAATAGTATGATTTCGGTATCACTTCATGTTACAGGATCTCCTCCAAGTAGGTTCAAGACAATTTCAATTAGACACTTGGAAGATATTCGATACCGATCGGATATCGGAGCTTCGAAAATTCGACAACGAGTTTAAATGGTGTGAATCAAAGCTGAAAGAGTTTGAAATAGAATTTCTGCCCAGGTTAGTGGTAATTGCACTTTTTGTTACCAAGACACCTTTGGTGAAGGTTGTATGTAATTAGGCAATTGTATCTAAGCGGTTGTTAGGCAATCCGTACTCCAAGAGCCAAGGTAGTGTGAATATTCTCAGTGTGACCTTATGAAGGTGTGGAAAATACAATTCTACTACTTGTACAGTTGTTTGTTGTTGTTTATCCAGCCAGCCAAACTGAGGCTCGAAGGTTCATCCGCTACATTATTTGTTTGTAAGATGTACTAAGATGTTAATGCCTATGAATATTTTGTAGGACTTGTATAGGTTCCTTAAGAAGTTACCTTGTTGAATTAAATTCGATAGGGAGACAAGATAGATCCAATGCTGCGTTTCGAATCTGAATATTTTATGTACCACAGTAGACCTACTCACGAAGGTGGCCCATTTTGCCCCATTTGGGTGGTAGGACACTGGAAGTGGGCAGATAGCCTCTTATAATTAGTATGTGCCAATAATACTTCCACGTCATGGACAGTGGTCATATACATCCCTGTGATAAAGACGTTGGTACACAAGGTTGCATTCAGATGTTTCATGTTAGGCCTCTAATGTAAAGATTGTGTACAACTTAAAATGTTTTCATAGCCAAAAAAACTTGTGCTAAAGTGTCAGCGTTCTCCAACACATGGAGCAGATTCATTTCCAATTATGGTAACCGGTGTTTATCACCCAGCTTTCACATTAGAGCTACACTTCACGTTATCGTTTTCATAAACCATTCTTGCAAACTGATGCTAACGAAGAGAGATTCTTAATGCATAGTTGGGAAACCTTGGGGAACAGATGCCAACATACTGAAGGACTATTCGCACAGATAACATCTTATCATGCCAAGAAGAACTTTTGGGTGTGCGAACAAGCATCCTTAGGATTTCAATCGTCTGTGATCTGAAAAATAAAACAGTCAACTCTATAAAGAATTTGTAAAATAGTATAATGGCAATGTAAACAAGGTTTTCCCGACATGATCTTTGGTAGGTTCTGACTAATGAAGAATTATAAAATGCTTTTCTCTTTTAAGCGTGATCAAGTTATTCCTTGTTAGGTAGACAGCCAAGGACTAATTTTCGGGTGCCAACAATTCACAGAAACAGCCTCTACGACACAGAAAAGATTAATAGAGGCTGTACTAGACAGAAAGTTCCACAGACTTTCCTCGCCGGTGTTGGATACCAGACTGTATCGTCCATTAGATCAGACCCAAGGCCAGCCTAACCACTGAAGTGTATAGATATCAGTGTAAATAACCATGACAGTAATAATCATCATCATTATCATGAAATGCCTCCGTACTTTATTGTAGTGGGTTGGGTGCCCGGGAATGGATGTGAAACGGTAAAAGCGTGAACGTCATTTTATTCTGTATATTAAAAAGAAATTGTTCAAGAAATTGAAAGAAATATTCGCATGCCCTCATTAACTTGGGTTCCCCTTCGCCGGTTGGTGAACCGTAGCATATAGAGGTATCCGCTTAGTTGCTTATCTCTGAGCAGATAAGTAATTGGTTAAGCTGCCCTAAGAGAGAGCAAAAGTGTTCGTAGTAAGCTTTCATTGATGCACTCTATCAGTTTGATGTTTACTAAGTAACTGTTTTCGATTGGAACGAGAACGGATCTGTTCTCACAGTTAGAATTTTATCGGATTTCGCTTTATCTATTTGGTTTCTCTCGCGCAGAGTTGATTTACGTTTGCAGAGCTGTTAACGGCTTTATAGTCACGAGCTTTAGCCACACTATCATATCTTTAATCTGTTGTTGCTGAAGTCCAACGCAGAGAAGGATGTGGATCAGCTAGATCTCAATACACATGTTGTACGGATATTTGTGGCGTTAGGAAATGTAGTCCATATGGATGCAGAGCATGTGCAGTTGTGAATTTTTCCAACTGTACTATGACAAAGCAATGGGTTTAAAAAGCCGTGGAAGGATTTTACAAACGTTTTTGCAGATATTAGAGTAGTTATCCATACCAAGCTATCATCCATTGAATTTGACAATGGTGGTATGAATCGGGTCTAAAATAGTTTGGGTATTTGGGTCGAAGGATTACATTCGATCAGTTTGTGGCATGGTGAAAGATAGAAAGTGTGGTATCTCTGATCATCAACCGCGAAGCAAAATGTCAAGTCATCTTTTTTCCAACTACGCTAGAGAAAACGTGCTTGTCGCACCGCAAGGCTATTTTAGTACTTCGGAAACAAAGTTAGGGTTTGACGTGGCTTTCAGTCATAGCAATGTATAGTATAGGTTGAAAAGGCCGCTAAATTAGGGTGCTGGTAAGTGATGGTGTAAGATCATTTTCATCTGTTCGGTTTTGTCATAAGCAATACCGAATGATAAGAAATAATACTGACAAAAAGGTACATTCGTAAAGATTGTCAAAACTTGATTTGATCTGCCCCAATTTGATCTGCGTGCTCGTGGAGGAGCTTATGGTGTAAACCATCATTCTCAAGTAGAACAAATTTATGAACGTAGTCCTCTATACCTAACCAGATGCTGTGGTTGGAACTATCAGGTTTATTTTAAAACAGAGATGTAACTTACATGTTCTGCTTCCCAGAAAAGTGCTTAATTAGTCCAACTTAACATTATTGGTTTCTTGGATTGTTTTACTCAGCCCTTGATTATGTTCAAGTTTCATCGTTTCCTATATCTTCTAGTTATCCCCACACTGAAGATCCGCTAACAGGAGACACGTACTCCGGTACAAGGTATGTGCTGTACAAACGTAGGTAGTTTTTAAATTTATTACGTGCCATATGTTGTTGATGTTGTTGAAGTGAAGAATCCCAAGGAGACAGAACGAGGGGGGAGGGATGTTGTTCAAATTGACCTAAATGCTAGTAGTTGCTATGCTAATAGTCGCTATATAAATGCGTTGGGAAAGTGTGACGTCACGATTTTGAATATTTTTGAATTAAGGGGAAAAAACTCAGTTTTCATGTTACCCTATCAGTAAGAAATTCAATGGCCAAAATTCAGAGTGATGCCCTTTCCCACACTTTCCCACACATTTCATGAAAGGGTAAAAAAGGAAATTTATCAGCAGTACAACAGATGCGACCAGTCTGCCGTTTTTCTTTTTAATATTCCTTGTTTGGATATTTCTGGTTGATAGACAATATCGCTTCTATTACGTTGTTAAGTCCTTATAAATTCTCAATCGCCGACCCGGACTATTCATAAATCAAATAGTTAACTATATTCCGTAAATATAAAGTGATAGGGTTTCATGAAGATGCTTGGCTTCATATTAAAATGAAGTAGCAGATAATTCACAAACCGTAAGTACTGAAATATGATATGTAAGTCAGTGTCTCAAACCATTTTAAAAATAGTACTAAAGAGGCAGCTTCTCTTAAATATTGTTTCTTCTTTATTGAAAGGAGTTTCTTCGGTTTCTTCGGTTTCAATAATAACCTGTTTGAAATAGGATAGTTGTTTATAGGATGTTTTAAGGATCCTTATCATTTTGAAGTTGGATACTTGAAGGCTTTGAGCACATGGGCAAATGTAGAAGCTAAAGAATTGATGAAGACAGCTAAGAACAGGGTAGAGTGGAGGACCATGACAGCCAACGCTTTGAAAAAGTACGGCAGCTAGAGAGAGAGAGAGATCATCTTGAATACAGTTTCCCATCAGTTGCAAAAGATACCATACCAGTGTAAATGTCATAACAGAGAAACTAAGAAGACCACGTTGTATTGCTCCGCATTCTGAGTGGATAATTATAACTCGAGCCTTATGAATCGTGAACTTCGGTCGACCATACGTGAGCAGTAGTTGATGTCAACTTTGGTTCAGTGTGGATTTGGAATAAACCAAACTGCTACAAGAACCTTCTTCGCAACGAGCCAGAGATTATTGATATAAACGTTATAATCGAACCTCATTATACATGGAGAAAGTCTGCTCTTCTGTTGTTTTCCTTTGATCATTTAGTCGAGGTAATTAAATTTGTTTACGTTAGAAAGTCTCCAAGTACGGACTGTATTGAAAACAATCATGGATATGCGAGTATTACCATGCCGTACTACAGTATTTAAGGTCCAACTTGTATATTCCTAAAAGGAGATAGTCAACAAATAAGTTGCTTCTGTGTTTAGGTATTCTCTGCTTGTAGGGGACGCCATGCTGTTAGGATATTGCGGTAGATCAACCACTACCGAGAACGTCATATTCTCACTGCAGTCGGCAGCATAGATAGATCTAGATTAGAAACGAAAATAACTGTCAAATTTATAAAAGGTATAATAAATCTTGATTTCTGCTAGCATGACTAACTTAAGATTGATATTACGGAGACCAATGCTTTCAGTGAACTTCAAACCAAATCCGACACTAAGCAGAGTGGAAAGGTGGTCTTTGGCTGCTCCTACCTCCGCCAAAATAGGCCTTCTGTGAATATAACTATAATTAAATCGAACATATTTTATGGTGTCACTATCCAAGGATAGAATCGAAAGACATAAGTAAAAAAGGAAAAGTGTGCTCTTGACGGTTGGGGCATCAGCAAGGGAAATGCATTCATTCGTGAAGCAATACTCCTTAGAAATTTAATATAGCTTTCAATCATTTGTCTTTGCAGTAAAGATATTATTTTTATTATTTAAGTTATAAGTTTGAACAAATCCACACCTGGGCAAAACAATTTAAATTATGCTGATTCCGAATCCGTTGCCCATGCGATAAAGGAAATCCTCTCTTCGGCGCTGGAGAAACTTAGTTGATTACTTGGCAACTTAATTCACTGTACATAACCCAATAATGTCAGGGGAAGAATGCAAGTAGGTTTATAGGAACAAAATAAATCGGAAATATTGGAAATAAATTTTCGTAAAGACTCAGTTTATGATGATTTAGTTCCACAGAGGCAGAAGTGGCGGAGTTGGCATAGCAATGAAGCCAAGGTGGTTCAAAGCTTTGAGTTGCGTCCCCGCTGTAATATCCTTGAGCAAGATGTGAACTCGATTGTTTTTGACCCTACCAAGGTGTAAACTTGGAACGCGTGTTTGGGTTCTACTCCTTGTCTACGCTTCCCAGCAAATGAGTGGCGCCAAAAAATCATTCAAAACAGGCCTAGGTAAATATCTTCTGTAAAGCTCCAGTGAATATTCGTGGTATTGAGATGGCGTTTTATAAATGTAGGGTATTTTACTCAGACTCGTCGTTTAGAAATTCTGTTTTATTGAGAAATCTACCAAAGTTAAATGTCAATATCTTTCAAGGGAAGTAAGCTAAGGTTTTACCTGTGCAACACGAAGACATTGGTGGAATAGATGTAGCAGTATGCTTAATACCGATGGATAATATTTGAAGTTTATGGTTTAATTTAGCTAAATGCAGTGCCGGAAGAGGAAAATTTGTGAGGTATTTTAGATCAGGCCCTGTGTAAGAAAGACATGGTGCGGAAATGAATAATGAGGATACTAAAGTTGGCTGCATGTATCTATAATTAAAATCACACCATTAACTACACCATATTTGTAAGGATTGACTTCATATCGAGAAAGTGGCGCATAATGGGTGCTTACGTAAGGTGTATACGGGCATTTTAATACTGAACTTGAACGTTTTGAACAGAAAGGTGCGCAGTGGAAAAATGTACGAATGCAGTACTGAACCATGAAAGAATTCATCACGTGCTGAACTTGTCTTGTATTAACTTCTATCTCATAAGCTACTGCATTCAACACCCTAAGCGACTGTCATGATTGTAAGGTGGCTCCACGTCCTTCTTTTGTTGTTTTGACTACATGTTGAATTTAAACATTTTTTACTCATCATTTATGATTTTATGCCTATCTCTTACCAGAAAGTGATTGTCAGTGTTTTATTCATACATTGATGGGGAATTAGAACTTCAGATCGTGAGAAATGAACTTTTAAGCCTACTTGAGCAGATTAACGGTTATGCATAATTTATGCGAAACTGTTGAATAGGGGCTATTTTGCAAAACATTATTATATCTTCACGGACTTCAACATATGATATGCGCTTTCTCCCGTTTGAACCTCCTCTGCGACGATCATGAGAACATCTAAATGTGATTACATTTCCAATCATTTTCAACAACTGTTCATAGACCGTCTATAAAGTCAATCTTTGTTGTTGATGCATTGCAGTCGAGCATTTTACTAATGATGTCGAAATTGCTTCTGTGCAACATTCATTTCGTCGAGTTGCGGTTTCCTATGCCCATTTGGGTGGTAGTTGTGATAACATACATGAGGAACTGCTGATAAAGCAATATTCCTCTTCGTAATGGTTGCCAATCGACGTAGTTTGGTGCAAATGGACTTATTAGGCAGAACAATACTCGATGCAAATATAGATAACTTTCGCCGGCAGTTGCTCTTACGAACTTGGAGCAGAATGCTGCTCAAGATGATGTCAGAATAGATACGGACCTACCCCAAGACGAACTCCGCGATCCGTCCTACTCCTACAGGATCCTCTTCCATTTGACGTGCCCAAAAGTAGCCTTCTCTCAACTAACGTTCTCTCAACTAACGTGTACTCAGCTAACGTGCACTCAGCTCACGTGCACTTAGCTAGCATGCACTCACCTGATCTGCTCTTTTTCTACCCGACCCCATCTTGCCTATTCAGAGAATCGAATAGCAGCAGTGTTTCCTAGGGTAGTTTGTTTGTTTTCAGTTAGTCGAGGGTCGAGATAAATTCCTCAAAATTTGTGACGTAAGGAAGTACATCTCGTACTTTGATTCCTCCCAGACTTGTTATAAATCGACGTGCACGTTATTAATGGTATCTTTGGTATTGGTACAAAGAACAAGAAGTTATGGACATTTTCTTCCACTGCTAATTATAAGCTGCAGGATAGATAGCAAAGAATACAAAAACAGGTCTTTTGTTTGCCATAATTTTGATTACTCTGTTATGTGATTGTTGTTTCTACTGAGCTCATTTGGTAGAAAAATGTTAAAAATCAGCTATATATATTTATTAATATATTTTTCATATCTCCAACATTATCCCCTGAAGAAAAAAAAAGAATCCAGCACCAAATTTTTGAATAGCAAGTGTGTCAAATTTTTCAAATTGTAAAGATCTCCTCATTTCTTGCTGCCAACGAAATTTTCATGTCCTTCTTTATGTGCTATAATTAGCACTGATACTAATTAGCTATACATCTGCTTTTTCGAAGACGCTCATGAACAATTCTATTTATAGCATACGTTATTGACTCTGTAATGAGTTTTGCACATTTGTCATGTTGCTCAATTTTAAGATTCAAAACAGCTTTTGAACATATAGTTTCTCCTTTACTATAACTGCGGGTTGGTCTTTTACTAAAAGGGCCTTGCTCAGTACGCATCGCTTTCTTTGCCAAGTGTACCTTGGCACATGGGAGACTTAACATACCATCATAGATTCTAGCACTTCTTTTTCCTAAAATAGCGACAGCAGACCTTTTTGGAAATTTCAAGGTTAAAAGAGGGGTAATATACAGCTTATATGAACAACACTCTACTTTTGTGGTTTTCCTTGTGTTTTCCAATATATAATGAGGAAGGTTGCGGGCCCTTCTTTGCTAAATCTGATGGACATGGAAAATAGTCGTATTTCAGATAGCTGTTTTGCTGGGGCTAAGCTACATTTGTTACAATTGTTAGATTCTTAACTTGTAAGTTTCGCAAACGCTGGTAACAAGCCACTCTGTAAATTTGTCATACCTCCCTGGAGGAATGAAACACTTCGGAGCAATGATGAAAGGGAGAATTAATGAGAAGGCTCTTCTTTTTAGTTCCAACTCCAACAAACACTTTTCTGGATAGGTTTTCAATTAACTTATTTCTGATGTTTTGCGTTTCAGATGCCCCTCCTGGTGCGACCGAGTGATGTTATGCTCTCATTTATTTGGAGAGATCGAAAAGGTAAGTTAATCAGTTCCAATATTGTTCCGTCAGTACGGCATACTATCGCTTCTAAAATTATCAGTTGGATAACCTTCCAGTTGATAACCGTTACTAACCCTACACCACCCGACTAGCACCTTTTGTTCTACTTCTTTTTCACCCTAACTACTCAGCATAGTCTTCATCTACTTCCTGCCTATCCGCTCCTAAGTAACGTATTGTCATACGACCTAACTCCAGCCGATATACTTCTATCCAACCTACTCCCACCTCACCCTCTTCCATTTGACTTGCCCATAGACGACGAGCATTCAGCTGACTTATAGTCAGCATATCTCCTCTTCTTTCACACGACCCTATCCATCCAACACTGATTATCCCCGGTATGATGCATTTGTCTTTTGTATTGCTGTTTTGATGTGATTGTGGCATTGAAAAGTATAAGTAAGATTGTAGTGTTTTGTCTGTGTCTGTATCGTGATTGCGTTAGTGCAGCCCAATGGCTCTTATTTAGCATATTGCTAAGTTCAGTAGGGAAGATCTTCATTTACTTTCAAGTATTGATGTTACGTTTGATCAGAATGGACGAGTTGTTGTATAGTAGATGCCGCTTTATCAAGGATATATTCCAGATTGTAATAAGGGACATGATTGTCTCATATTTATTTTTGGACGGGGGTTCGACCCTGCGAAAGCATCAAGGGATATCTGATATCGTTTTTCAGTGATCAATAATAGTTGTGACCAATTCTTTGCTTCTGAATTTGTATCATTGATCTTTTCCTAACGTTTAGACGGCATCCGTTGAGTACAACTGCCTTGGACAAGGCGTCTGCGTCGGAGACCACAAGGTATGTAGCAGTAGTCTGGGGACTCTTTGAATTCATATTTGTGAGAGGGGAGGGGATTGTTGACTTGCCGTACAGAGAGGAAGACTGCTAATGTCAACATCATGTATTGCTATGTATACACATGCCATCATTTTTCACTTGCTGGTTTACTGTCTAAGCTTGTACTTGTTCACTCCATACTATTTGCAGCAACAAACGTGTGGCGAGAAAGCTTAGCACAAAATCAGACCGTTAGTGAACTGAGTTTCAAGTTTGTTTTTATTTTTCTTAATTCTACATTTGCTATCAAAGTACGATCATCTGGCTAGTATCTTAAGTTCGTCATAGATAGTTATTGTCCAAAAAAATAGCAATAAAATTGGATTTCATATCTTGCACATTCCAAAGTCTTTTCTTTGCGACGATGTCGTATGCCGATCTCTTCAATATAATTCACGCCCGACTTATCTAGTGTTAGGGTTAGGGTTGCCAGGATGCCATTTCATAGTTACTAGAATCAGAACTTATCCAGAACATCCAAGATGGCGACTGGCGATGGTGGATGAGTAGTCTTCCATAATGATTTTACGCTAACGGAATTATAGGTAACTTAAGCTTTTTAATGTAAAAATGTTAGCTGAAGAAATAGGATCTTGCATGTCAGTCCAGATTTCCCCAACGTATGTCGCCATCGTGGATGTTCTGGATAAGTCCTAATTCCAGTAACTATGCAATGGCATCCTTGACGAGAACTGAACCGAAAAACGAGGATTATATGGATGCCGTGGCCGGCTCAGGACGCCCGGGAGCTGCACACTGTTCCGCACGTCTACTTTCACTCCCTTTTTTTAAGTGTTCTTGAACTTGTTTGTAGTTTCTTGTA
>JAAAKL020016426.1:0-11035 GCA_010016065.2 Carybdea cf. marsupialis auct. non (Linnaeus, 1758) | reverse complement strand
TAAAAGGTAATCGTATCCATTTAGGAACGGAACTGTTTGGATCCGTTCCTATTTCTCTCGTGTAAACGGGGTCTAAGGCTTCAGTATCATGGTTAATACTGGGAATGCCAAGATCATCAATTTCGCTTACAGATGTACGTCCCAATTCTGTAATGAAGAAATATCCGCTGTAATAAAATGATGTTGTGGCGAAGGAAATGTGCTTTGATATGGAAACACCTGTCTATCAATGTTATAAATGGCAAAAGTGCCCCATTCTTGAACTTGATTTCCTTCTTATGCAGATGTTCCCTTGAATAAGTTGGATAGTTGGTTGTTTTTTTATAGCCAACAAGAAAATACTTATCCTCCTAATGTCTTACGCACCTGAGGTGCATATTGTAATTTAAAAGACCTTATTGGACAGGGGTTTTCAACCTTTTCATCGCTGTGTGACTCTTTCCTGCTAAGGCAAGACTTGCGTGCACAGCACGTAAAATGCAAGGGAGTGCTAGTTTGACCACTGCCTGTAGACTCGGGAAAAGGCAAGGAAGGCCCATTTTTGAGATAGAACTTCTCACTTCAAATACAGTATATGTCAAAGGATGCGCCGGTCGGATGAAATTGCACACCAGGGCGTAATTTTAAACTGATCATAAGCAGCTGAAGCTATTTTATTCTTTAAAAAAAGTTAGGTTCTTGAAATCTCTACAGCACCGCGACCCCCAGGTTGAAAACCCTTACTATAGGGAGTTGAAACGATAAAGTATTCTCGGTAGATTTCTTCCTTCACATATACTGCTCATTCATTACTTTGCACCAGTTGTACCAAAGAAGGGCATTGCTCTGTCTCTATGGGTACAGAAGAAAATATTTGGGTGCTTTGGAGAGTGAATGGTAAGAGTTTAAAGAAGGCATATAAATGCAATTCAAGTGCTAATAAGCAGAGGTAAAATGAAAAGTACAATTCCGTTATTAACTTGCGATTCACAATCTGTCTTCTGACTTTCAGCAGACATCTACAGTATTCTGAATACATAGGGAAGGGCTTTGACTTTAAGATCACTGCTGCAATTCATTTTTCCTTTTTACCAATGCTTGTTAGTATAGATTTCTACCTTCTTGTATTTACAACTCTAGGAAACGTATCAAGAGTACTTATTGGTATTGGATACAATTCATATACATAGAAGTTCTCTTCGTGGCCCCTTCATGCCTTCATCTGATCGATTTTCTTTATGCTTTTTCAGGCAAGCCTTGGGAAAATGTCGTTCTCCATGCTTGGATCTTTTGGTGCCATGCTGGAAATCATTATGATTTTGTATCCTTTTCGTCGCGATGTTTATGTTTTAGCTTACTGACTGTGGCAGATTTGTGGTGTCAGAAGTTGTACGGTGTAGAGGTATTGTTTAAAGACTCCCAATTAACCGAGATTTTGTGTGTGTTTAGTTGCTTTTATCGAGTAACTCTCGTACTTCAGATATATGATGTCACTAACAGAACGACACCGTAACTGGTACAAGATTGCCATTTGCTTGGGATTTCCGATCTTCCGGGTTTTGGTAAGAGTTTGAAAATTAGGGATTATTCTCAGATTAAGTCATTAATTTGCTAAGACTCAGGATGAAGTCGGGAGTGTGCGATTGGTCGTACGTCTTTTTCTCCCATGGTTTGCCCCACGGCTTCATGAATGGAGAGCGCATCGTCACTTTTGTTGACTTAGGTCTCTTTTGATGGCAATGCAATGGCAACACTCAGGGTTTTAGGGTAAGAGTATCAGGAATACAACAGGATTTCTCTGTATTTGGATAGCTTTCGAAGAATCTTCAGTTGTGGTATGTGTCTGAGTGTGTTATTGTTGCGGGGTTCTCGTAAATAATAATTTAATTTTTCTCTGACTTGTCAATGTTATTAGTACGTTGCTTTTACAGACTCTCTCGACACTTTTTAGTGTGTAGACTAAGAAATGCGGCGACAGAGCCAGTGAGATGAGGCGTAGTTACGTGGAACACCCAGAAAAACTCAATATCAAAAGCGAAATTATGGAGTGCAAACAATAATTAAATGATGCAATTTTAATCCACTCATCATCATCATCATCATCATCCTCATCATCATCTAAGGCAATCCAGTCCTAATGTTCGGATACTAAGTATCCGAAGTAGTAAGAAAGTTAGGGAAGGGAAGTCCAAGGGAAGGGGGAAGGTGATCGTGGAAGGGGGAAGGTGATCGTGGAAAGGGGAAGGTGATCGTGGACGGGGAAGACTCTGAACAAGATGACATTTCGACACCAGACAACGGCTTGGAAACAGTTAGCATATCAACTGAATACTCTAAGGCCACAGGAGCTTGTTTTCTGGCCACCTAGATAGAAAGAGTCAAGTAATCATTTACTAAAGCTCTGTTTTGCATTAAAATCTTCAAGAGCGAAAAACGCGATGCTTTTATTGAAACTTGGTTTTGGATTCCCTGAGCTTTCTGCTAGTTTTTGGGCGTTGCACTCTTATGGAGGTTGTTCAATGTGGCTGTGTAAATTGATTGCTTTTGTTTTATAGCTCTGTTCTTGTGCGTAGTTTATCCTTAATGGAGACAAGTTATATAATGGCTGCATCTTTAGTTGGTTTGTACAGCATACCACCTTTCCACAATATCAAGCCTCAGCAAAGTAGAACGACTATGACAAGGGTAAGTCACTGTTGTATGCCTCAATTTCCGGTTCAGTAGCAGCTCTCGATTTAGATGGAGCCCTCATAATTGAATTGGTATCCTGCCAAAGCCAATAGTACGTAGCATAAGGCCGAGAGGCGACAGATTGGACTGCACGACTGAAGCAAAAGGACTCTTTTCCCGTCAAAATAGGAAAGACTTACCAAGCAATCAAAGAGCAACATCGTAATTAATTATCTGATTGCCCATATTTTATTAAATTTTTATTAGAACCCCAATGGTAACATTTAATTTTACTGATAGTTATCCAAGTAAACGTTTGTCGTTTAAGCTCTGGGTCGGGTCACCGATGCTGTAAGTTGTTCTTGCTGTGCAATCCATTCACCCACATTTCCTCATAATGTGCAAATCCCGTATTATTAAACAAAAGTCAGAAGGTATCAGTACCAATCCATACTTAGAAATTCTCAAACCACCCACGCAGCTTTAAAATTTTAAATTTATATACAGAAATTCTCAAGACACTGTAATGGTGCTAAATTTTCCATCTTTTGTTCAGTTGTTGTCAAGCTACTCTGACAGCTTGTAGTTTAAAATATGTATGCATGATTTTATTACGTATTGTTAGTGTTGGATGTAACAAAAATAGGCTGGCATGAAGTGAGTTCATTTCTTTGTTTTATTAGGTCTGTCAGTAGTAACACAAATCGGGTGACTAGAAATTTTCCGATTCATTTCGTAGTATGTTTAGACGAATCTTGATAATTGAACATTGTGTGTTTTACTCAAGAATTACGAATTACAATGTTGATGTCGAGGAACGAAGTAGTAGTCATAGTAGTAGGTAGTACACTTTCGATTTGCAATTTGAGTATTCAAGTACATTTACATCAAAGTTTGATGTCGAGGATAAGAACCATGGATTAAAATTATTTGAAAGAATTTTATCTGATTTATTTGGTCTGGCTTACTATGATAGGGTTTTTGCTTTTTGTAGCCAACTAAACAATAAAAACAGATATCCTAGAATGTATTTAGCTTCCCCTGTGTTACTTTGTGAAGTAAAGTTCTGCAATCAAGAAATGTGACTGTAGTGCTGTCTAGAGAAGAGGATAGGAAGGTTTTTGTTGCTCATATCATGGAGATCGTGACTAAGAGTGTGCATAGCTTAGGTGCTCGTTTTGGCACCGTTACCGATATTCTGAATAACCGAAATTTCATGTTTAGTGTAATATCGATGTTGTCGTGTCCATTTTATGATCCTCTATAGTTAGTTATTTTGTAGTAGACACCTAAACATCACGTACGTGTAGGCAAGAAGGGATAATCTTATCGACAGACCGATGTCGAGTTAGTGATGTTGACTGGATGTTGTGTGTTCTATGTGGAAGGAACGATATTGATGGATCGATCTCTAATTATTTATTTCCTTTTGCCAATGTCGTATAGGTATTGTCGCAGCGATCAATGTCGTATCATGGGTGTTATTTTCTGGATCAGTCCCCGCTTATTATACGTGGCCAGTAACCGAAAAATTGTTTGCCTAAATTTGTCGTTGATAATTATTCGAAATAGAAAACTGTTCGTCACTAGAATCGTTCGCCAAAAAGTTATTACAACAGTTTTTCGTTGACTACTGTTTGCAAGGCGTTCCTCAAGAATCAAAAGTTAGACATAAATTTACCTCGCAACCATTTTATATTTGTTGGTATATGTCTCTTTAAACGAAAACTTGCTGATAGTGGACATCTGTGCAGATGCCTAGTCCATACATTAAATGATACGGTCATTAAACACATTGACAGCACAAGCGTTTAGTAAATGCTACTAAGGGTGAAGCTATCGAAGAGGTTAATGCTCTGAAATTCATTGACGAAAACAGAACTACGTTTCATTGAAACTATATTAACTGCTATAAGCAAAGCTTGCCAGATGCAGTGCATAGAGTCACCTGTCTTAAGAGTTGCTTATTTTTGTCCTAGATGATCGCAAACTGTATCATATTACTCGTTTTGAGCTCAGCTCTGCCGGTGTTAGCAAGAACCCTTGGTAAGTACTTCATTACCAGCATTGGATTCAGTGATTGTATATTTTCCCTCTTCTTACACTTCTGTACAAGTAGAGTACATAAAACGGGGCTAAGAGCATCTTAATTTGACCACAGTTTTAAATTAGTACCATTTTTTAGTACCACAAGTACGAACAGTAATAAAATTAGGTACTATCATCGTTCCACTGCTTTTGTAACTCCTTTTCTCCGCAATAGACACTCGCTTTCGATTCCAAATACCAGCGTAACCTTGTGAAGACCCACATTGGGTTAAGGGTTTTTATTTGAGAGGTGGCTATTTACTTTCCAGAACTCGTTGAGATTTCTTAATTGCTTTGGAGTTTCGCTCTGTTTTTCGACTCTCTTTTAATTAAATGGGATGTTTTGAAATTTCCACTTCTTTACTTAGTCACGTCTCAGCATGTGCTAACCAAAAGTTAACCCGTTTCGGTAGGCACATGTATTTTGAAAACCTAAAATGTTCTGGTTTTTTACAGGAATTTTCTCCTCAGAAAGGACTGGCCATCTCGTAGACACTGAAATGACGAAAAGCAGTCGCCTCTCTTTCTTTTCCTCCAAATTATGAACCGAGATTATATCTTCTATCTATTAAAACGGGATAGATCGACTTTCGATAACTTGTCGGTATCAACGGTAATATTAGAGGTCGCTAAGCCAAGCAGAGGACAGAGTTTGGTCCATGAGTCGGTTTCTCTCGTTAAATTATGTTCTTCATGTTAATGTAGGTTGCCTCGCAGACGTAAGTGCTACCAACCATGTAAAAAGGTGTTAAAGCAAATGTTTTGTGTGTTAGATATTGCGTCTCAGAGACTAAGCTTCAAAATCATGCACCTGTGAGATTTTTGCTTCTGCGAAGGAATGTATTGCTTTGAAGACCGCTAAGCTTCATTTGATATACTTCTGATTTATTTCCAATGTTCACAGGCGTCGGGGGAAGAAATAGTTCAATGTTACACTTCTAGAGCTTCGAAATCGTAGGGTCGATTTGAGGAATCATCGATAGTGAGATCAATGATGTCAGTGAAACACTTGAAGTCCGCATCGTAGTATTTTGTAACCAGCTTTTGACAACAGGGAAAATGTGCCAAACTGTTCTGCGCAACTGTCGCTTTGAACGATCTGAGTTTGGTTTGAAAGCCATTTATATGACTGTAAATCCGTGACACACCCTGATTTATTCTTTCATGAGAGAGATTCAGTTAATCCAAATGTTGTGTTATTGTCGGCGAGAAAGTCTAGCGTACTGAGGAAGTACTGATTTTGAGATGTTATGTTATCCCATCTTACCTTTCCTAAACTAGAAGATGACTTTCCAAGTCGCTTGTATTGAAAATCCAGTTGCAGAGAAATTCAAGTATCTCTCTGTGGAGAGCAAAAAAGTTGTAGAGGTAGCCCTCAGCACTCAGCTAAAGTATGGAAGGATAGAGTGGAAGATCACTATAGTTAGCAACCTCTCTTTCCAGAATAGACACTGCGGTGATTGCCAGGCGAGGTACAATCTTGTGTGGCCCGAAGCGCAGAGAATCCTCGAAGCACAAGTAGAAAAGATCAAAGTACCCACATACACCAAGTTATCCAAATACCATGGCGGGCTGCAATATTTCCAAAAACGTTGAAAGAAACCTGCTAGCGGAAATTAACCTAGTCAAGGGCTGCGGGGTGGCGCACGCAGGTTTAGGATATCGTTCTCGAAAAGTTGTATTGAATAGTCGTGCTTGTGGTGCCACGCGTAAATGCCCAATAAAGCTTTTGAATTACAAGCCTCCTTTTCAGCCTGAGAGAATTTTGTAAGCACATGGTAAAACTATCAATATATTCATCGTGCCTATTTTCTTTTAATTTTCAGGAATTACGAATTTTGACTTGATGGGAGAGTTTGGACGTCTTGATTGGCTTGGGAATATCCACCTGGTTCTGTTTTATAATCTGGTCTTTGAAGCCTCGGCTTCTTTTTGTTTAGTGAACAAGTTCACTGTTTCTGTGCGGAAAGCATTACTGGAGCAAGTTAGACTGTCGCCGCTCTTCAGGAACGTTATGTTTAAACCAAAGGATTCGTAGTGGGGAAAGACGAGAATGAAAACGAGTCGATAGTAATATGACTACCCAAGTCAGGTAATGCGACGCCCTACAGTGAGTCGTTGCTAATATGAGCCTCCAAACAGGTACAGCTTAAAATGCCATAGCCTTTCACTTAAGGATATATATTTTGCTAAAACATAATTTGGTTGGGGGATTAGAACAACTGATGTGGCGTTTTGCTTTGGCTGGACTAAACATAGTCCAATTACATGTCCTGGAACATCGAATGGTGAATATTTGTTTTATATGATCATCTGGAATCTTAATGTTTCGGATGTTTGCCAAAGATAGGATCCTCTTGACTATGACATCGGAATGCTAAACAAAACTTTTCCGTCATACACTAATTCTATTTATGATCAAGCACACTTACGCAACATCCCTGCCTAAAGTTGTGAGTTCTTAAAAATTATTTTTCTTTGAGTGATGTTTGTAAGTATGATTTGTTGTCAGTATTCTCTGCAATTTATGACGAAGGGCGTTCTTGTTGAAATCATCGTATACCTCTGTGTAAGTCCCCGTCAATGGAAACTTGTCCAGAAACTCAAAGCTCAAGGTTACGAAGTTGTTAATCAGTAATTACGATCCCTTAGTGATTAACGACAATAGTCAATATCGCGTGTTATTGCAAGTACTGATTTTGAGATGTTATGCTATCCCATCTTACCTTTCCTACACTAGAAACGGAGGTATTACATCTGTGTTCTTAGAAAACTTGACTTTATAGTAGTAAAGGGTACCCAGGGACCTGAAAACCCGGTTATTTCTTTTGGAATGTGATTTCAAGCTTGGAAGCCTGGTCTTCGTAGTGAATTCTGTTGATCACAAAGAATATTAGCCATGAAAACCTTAAGAGGTCGGTAGGGGACGCTGTTGTGTAGAAATGTTGCGTTCTTCTCCTTATAGGTAGTTGAGCACCCATCAACATTAGATCTGTTTTATTGCCTGCGATATTATATAGAAGATGATATTGATCTACGTATTGGTGGAACGCAAAGTTTTGAGTATCATATTTTGTTTACGTTGTTGAGTGCCGTTCATTATTTGGATCGTTGGAAGTTTCACTTAATGAGTTCGTCCGTATTTATTGTGAGAATTGTTATGGCGTAGGTACACACTTTGCTGTACGCATTATTAAAGATTTTGACGAAACAGATTTGTACGAGCCCACATAAAGTAATTAGATCAGTCATGGTGGAAAATGGCTAAATATTGTCACTATTGTTACTTTGACGTTAAGTCAAAGGGCGCTATGCCCCGTTTTTTGAAAATTATGAAATATCTAGAAAGTATATGCATTGTGTTTATTTAGAACGGAAGCAAAGAAAGGTTGTCGCCTTCGTATGTACTAAGGTCGAATCTGGATAAGCCGATGTGCATGGTTTATAGTTGAAATGATCAGTTTGAGGAAAATTCGGGGTATCCGAAATGCAGATATCCCTGCAATACTGTGTAGGAAAGGTATAAAAGTCAAGGAAATTGTCACATTTCGTGTTCATTTAAGACACATTTATGGCCTATAATGTTGCGAAATTAGGCTACAAATCACCAATCAGGCGATTTTTTAAGGACTTAACCATAACATTCCGTTGTTTTTAACTTGTTATTGCAATGTTTTGGTCACAAAAGACGGCAGCATTGGCTTTAAACTAGCTAAATATTGTGTGCATTGCTGTCGGGCAGTAGTAAAATGACAACCTAGTTACATTGCAATCAAGACCTCATCTTATCTCACTCTCGTCAATTGTGAACTAATCATGCTTTCGATCTGGGGTAGGAAGCAATCTCTGATGTGTTATAGTTTACAATTAATGCACAGTGTAGATGGGCCTTACTTCCACTGGTAGCTGGCACCTAACTGCCTTGTTGCGATGTAGTGAAAAATGTGATATTTCGATCGCGAGGAAGACCTATGTTTGCTTTATGCGAGGCTCAATGGCCACTGAAACAGAGGAAAGGCGTTGGATTATTGCAGTTATCAGTTAAATAAGATTCGAGGTAGGCGAGAACTTTATAGGAAGCAGGGTTGCCCTCGGGAAGATTTATGTCAGTTTATCGATGTGGTCGGGTTAGGCGAGGTCGGCTGAAGTGGATTCCTCTTTACTCCTTTTCAGAAGCAATGTACACACAGATTGTCATTTGTCCGCTGCTTAACCTTTCGATTTATTAGTTCTGTTTATTTTAATCCAGCACATTTTGCACCAATTCAATGCACATGCACTCGAAAGAACGTATTGTAGCCGTGCCTTTTTGGCACCATTCTTTCTATCTACGTCGTATACATAGTATCGTATACTGGGCGTAGTTTTTTAGCTCGATTTCTTAACCACATGATGCAGACCATCCACCTGGCGTGCAGTTGCCTTATGGCAGCATTTGCTTTTGTCAAACTTTTTGATAAGCATTGGGAATTTGACGCCAGGTTTCGGTTACTGTTTGTTTAGTAATTAGAATTTTCGTGCCCCAGTGTGAGTGTAACATACATTCAAATGCATGATGCAGCGATTTAAGTGAGTCGTCTATATAAGCAATGCAAGTTTATTATTGGAAGAATTAACCAGGAACTATCGCCCAAGGTTCAATTCCAGCAGTTCTATACTTTGTTGACTTCTCTTCACTTACGTAACATGATGCATGCACGCATTCATTTCGAGAAAAAGTTTGGAGACATGGGCTTAAGATGATTGTTGGTAGAAACAGCTCCCTGTTTGGGACGCCATGTGGGAAGAACATCGAAAATTTTTAATCAATCAGATCATGCGTTATGGTTGAAAACTGAAGTTAGCCTACATATTGGTTAGTGACTACTTCTCCCTTGATCTGGCTTATTTAAACTTGACAAGATATACTGAAGCATGTGGTTAAAGTCTCGTCTTGTTATAATCTATACTTATGCAATTGGACTCTGTCAGTGAGATTAGCAGATCAATCGCTAAATTCTTGGACGAAACAGTTGTGAAGAGCTTACTGTAGTGAAACGGTATCGTCAGGGGCGAGCCTCTTTCACTTTTGAACATTGAATTTTTACAGTATAACCAGTCTGTAAGGGTCAGGCGGAGGTGTTGATACACTTCAACTCTTATATGAGTACTCGTTCTAGAGATATAAGGTATGGATCAGATCTGAAACTTGATGTCCTGGAAGATCCCCTCATTTGAACTTCTGCTCGCGTTCCCTATGGTGACGTTATTGAAGACAGGAGATATCGTGTTTAGTTCAGGAAGATTGTTAATTTGATTATTTTACATTGAGATATTATTTGTTCTAGTGACTTTGGTGAATTTAGGTGAATAATCTACCGTTATACGGAGGGATAAAATACAAACATGATCCATTTTAGCATGGCCGTTTACCGCATTTAGACACAGGGTCATTCTGTGTCTCCAAAGGGCAGAATAGAAGTGAATAGGAGCAACAAAATATTATCAATTACGATAGCACGATGCAGATGCTGACAAATGATCCCCCCCTTATTTAAGTTACAGAGTTAAACGACAACTATGTACCATATAATCTTTTGAGTTACAAAGAACGCAATTGCATTTGATAATGCTGTGACTAATGAGGAAGCGTTGGGAATTACGTTGAAGTATTCCGTTGAGTACAAAATTTAAAGTGTTGGTTTGGTTAAAGACCCTAAGATGCTTCTGAGGCCGCTAGTTTAAAATGCTGTTAGGTTCCTTTCATTCTTACGTGCCATGCTTCAGCATTTGGAAATCAAAGTAAGGATTGGAAATCAAATATTTATGATAGCAAGTCACCAGCCAGTATTAATACAAGCGACGTGAAGTATGTGAGGAAATTGACAGGGAGCAAAACAAGTCCGTCTATATGTACCATATTTGATGCACAATTTTCAGTTTAATTTAAGGATGCAAGAAATCTTCCGTAGGTCGTCTGTAAGTCGTTTGTTTCGAAGTGGTGATTGCTCAAGGCATGATGCGGAGGAAAAGTGATGACGTCACAAATCAAAAGTTTTGGCAATAGGACAATTTGACTCAAGATACCTGAAGACAACCCTAGAATAGGCTGTTTCTCATAATAGGAGACCTGTAATGTATATCATGTTTAAAGTAGAGGGGTTCGAATTGAAAATATCTCTGGTCAAAGCTCCTAACGTTAGGACCCAGCGTCAAATAGCAAGGTTTTGTTAGAGAGATTGAAAACTTTGAAACCTGATATCTCGGTGTTGGGAAAAGGCAAGACTCTCAATTTTGGCCATTGACGTTCTTACTAATA
>JAAAKL020016424.1:0-11036 GCA_010016065.2 Carybdea cf. marsupialis auct. non (Linnaeus, 1758) | reverse complement strand
TCTGACTTCCAGGGGAGTCAAAATTCTCGAGTCTACCAAATACGCTGTGGTCCACTGGATTGTAACTCGAAGGGAGTAGATGCTAACTTTATTACACCCCTATTTAAATACAATGCCAAAAATGGAAGACAAAATGAATGAATCGTAAATAGTTTCCAAACAGCTTTATCCATTTTTATTCAACATTTTGGAAGTCTCAAAATATCTCAACTGTTGATAAAAAGGTATTATTTATTCTTGTATGAATCCATTTTTACTTGCTCTAATTGCATATAAACATTATTTGTGTCTGTTCCACACATTTACTGCTAGCAGAACTGAATAATGTATATAAATCCAATTCAATTCACAATACTCAATATGTAATTCAATTCACAATGCTTTTATTCATTTGTAAAGTTATTCCTGGTGTCACTTGTGCATGTTACTCAAAAAAACTTTAAAACTAGCAACCATTTCTGTGGTGTAAAACAAAAACTGCATTACTCCAAAATATGTCCCATTATACAGAAATGACTGAGCATCTTTACCACCAGCTATATATACTTACTTATATGTACTTAAATATTGTTAATGTGTCAAATGTAACTGTATCATGCTTTCCTTTGTAGACTAGGAAATACCCATCTCATAGTAACTTCGATGTCTTTAATAACTAGCAATCTCTGTGACGCCTACGATTTCCAAAATTGGGCAACCACTGCAAATGGCTAATGTTGAGAGCTTTTGACCCTTGTTATAAAGTATTGCCCCTGCATTCACATTATCTCAGTTGCTCTAACCTGTGGTTAAACAATATGATAAGGCTGGCCATAACCAGCACTCCTATCCAGATTCTATTAGTAAGCATTAACATTTAATTAGGCCTTTTTCTGTAATTGATTATTTTACCATAGGCCTCCTCAAATAAAACTCCTTTCAAAATGAGCCACAGCAACATTGCAATTGTTCACTGATCACTATTTTCTGTATATCCTGTCAGATGGTGAGCCTCTTTGTCCTGTTATGGAGATTGCTTTTTGGTAAGCTTACTTCACGTACCAAGCTAAGCACCAACGTCCCATTGATCATGAACAACTGGAGTGACTCTTGCAGCAAGAAAAAATAGTTGCTGATCATGCTACATCCCCACTACTTTGGTAGGGGTAAAACCCTTCGGCACCAACCTGCTGCACTGGACTCTCCATAGATTCACTCCTTGGCATCTCAGATGTGCTCATTTGGGGAGCCAGGAAATAAATTTTATCCGGTGCTTCTTCTGGCTGATACTCATAGGAATCATAATCCCAATCCTCACTGAATACATCGTGTTCAATTTCTCCATCTTCGTTGGGGTAATATAAATTTTGCTGGCTAAGGTTTAAAGTTTCCCATGCACAATCCCAGTACAAATCATCATTTTCACACCCAGCCCCATCAGAACTAACACTTAATGTTCGCTGACGATTTAGGTCATCTTCAACAATTGATAGTAAAATATCACAAAACTTCTTTGGGTTATCGATGAAAATGTTGTGTCCTGCATCTTGAACCATGTAGACCTCGACAAAAGATTCTGGCAAGAGATGATAAACTTCGTATCCTGTCTTATGATCGACCACTGACGAAGCTCCATATATGAAAGAGATGGGGACATCAGGATCCAAATCTTGAATTCGGTAAATGAGTGGGGAAACTGACCAAAAGTACAACATATTTAGCTTTCGAAAAGCATCAACTCCTGTAGATCGTAGCATATTACAGTGATACATGTAACTGTAACTCTGGTCATAGCTCCATAGAAAACACTTGTTCCAAAAATTTAACTCCTTCCCGATCTTCGAGTCTCTTGATGAAGAATCGGCTCGTTGGGGAGGATGATCCCCTCTGCAAAGACACTGCCGGACAATCCACCTCCCAAATAGCGACGGGACTTTACTGATAAGAAAAAGTGGGTGAAAGAAATTGAGCAGGTAGTTTACTTTTTTAAAAATCCACGGTATCTGATCTTGGTAAGGGACATCAGGATCCTTGAAACTGATGCCTCTTCGCTTCCGGACCACTCCAAATGGCAACTCTGTGAATCCCCAAGGTTCTGCTAAAACCAAATGCTTGGTTCTTTCTGGGTATCGCATGGCATACAGAGTGGCAATATATCCGCCGAATCCATGGCCGACCAAAATAAAGTTTTCAAGCCCGACTGCATCACGCCACTCGTCAACATAACTGACGTATTGGTACTCGATATCGCTAGTCGATCCTTGCATAGGTATCCGAGTGCTTCTCCCGAATCCTGGTAAATCGAGGGCATACACTGGGCATCTCTGGCACAGATAATCAAAACATGGAGACCACACGCCAAGACCAGACGCAAACCCGTGTAGGAGAACGATAGCAGGGCAATTTCTTGAAAATCCTAAATCAAACTTCAAAGTACGGATTTCGACACGATTTGAAATCGGTATGAATTGACTCCAACATGACGTAGAGGTAAATCTCTGGAGAACTTTCAGTTCTGCATCTTTGAGCGCATCTTCCTTACTTCGAAAAAGCCAGCTGAGCAAGTAGGAGAAAACTTGCCATATTCTCCACTCTTTCATACTAACGGTCGTTCTGTCCTTTGCATTACCTCCTCTCCTTGTTTTCTCTCTATCTGAGAAAGATGAATAACTCTCTTCATTTAAGGAACGAACCCTCAAATATTTATTTCTTCTCGATAGCTTCTTGCGGTGGCGACCTGCTGACGTTGACTGGCTCCTCAAGGGCGCTTTGGGTCGTGTGCTGTCAAGTGGAGTTTTAGAACTCATGATGCCAGTCATGAATAACAAAGAGGTAGCTCCAAATCAAGGTGCATAAACATGGCTAGATGAGTTCATCGTGTGCAAACCGAGATCCATTAAACAGCATGAATACTGAGATAAGCAGAAAGGCCCAAATAATGATTACAACAAGTTTCACTGCGGAAAAATATTTATTGAGTGTGATCATAGGGAGCTGACGCAATATATTGTCAGAAGCATTCTTACTTCTGAAACAAAAGAAGTTCATTTTCGTTCTTATTCAAAACAAGAGCCGTGTACATATCGACAAAAGAGTAAATATGTATTGCCTTTCTCCCTTTTTAGATCTTAATGCACATAAACTTTGTATAGCAAAAAGACGCCTTCATGCTTTTCTCAGACTGATACAAGCAAGCCTGCCTTCCTAGGCTTCATAAATTTGAATGTAGGAAAGAAAATGTTTTCTTGGGGCCCGCATTTTTGAAAAAATATTAAAAGGAGGGAGCAGCGGAAATACATTGCTGAAATCTTTCTATCGTTGGAACCCAGTTTATGTCCTTATGGTTCCTTTATACCAACATGGGCTATTAAGAATTAAGTACCAACAGCGTGCACCTCCATTTTTGATATCTACAAGTATAAAATGTAAGTAGGTCTTTCCAAGAGGTTCCCATAGGTTTTGCTATCATAGTGATAGACTTCATAGTCTGTTTCTTGCCCTAATTCGCTCGCACGTAGTTGCCCTACCATATCAATATCATCAGAAGCCATTTTAAGCAAACAAAGATAAGATAAGAAACAATGTGCTTTCCTGTTTGCTTCCAGTCGACTTGCGTTTATCTGACACATTTTCTAAGAGCTATACCAGAGTAAAAGGGTTTTTAACTCTGCGTCTCCCAAGCGAGGTTTTAATTGAATTCAACTAAATGGTCTGTTATCAGCTCTCCTTTTCGCCGTTTGCACATATCATATACGTTAGTAAGTTGCGTTCACTAATGCAATTTTGCTCGCTGAACGTTTTTCCCAGACACTGGTCACATAAATCGTCTGTAGTGAGGAAGAAAGATTTTCAGGAAGAATACGTAAGATGGCAGAGGATTCCGTCGTAAAAAGTATACGAATGAAATGTTCCTGGTTTCTCCTTATTTAAATAGACGTAAATAGTGAACAAAGTGTTTTGGTCTTACTTTACTGGCGGAGTAAATCGAAAAAGCAATCATGTTTTATGACTGACGATCTTGTCTTGGTAATCTAAGTTTCGAGACTCTGGATACTTACAGAAATCCCGTATTGTAATATTGGGCGACAAAACGCCGTACGGAGTTTGAAGGGAAGTGGTTGCAAAATTTCTTGTCTATAACTACGAAAAAGATAAAATACTTTTGTGGTACACCAACTCTTGCCTCTCAAACTCGGTGGGAGTCCTCTTTTCATGCATTCTGTTTATAAAGACCGCAGCTACCTTCATGCCTCATCGACTTTCTCAAGAGCAGACCAATTTTGGGCGATCTGCGAGTGACTTTGCGTACGATTTGGGCGACAAGATTTTTAATGCTAATCTGGCAATATAGGCGAGCAGTGTAGCACGGATACCAACAATTCTAGTAGCAAAGAAATCGATTAAACGAATACAAAGCGTAACAAAAAGGAACACAACGGATATTCTGATATTGGTAAGTTCTATCCCTCCAAAAGCGATCAGTACTTATAATGGCAAAAAGGAACAGCTACGATTAGATAAACTTTCCGAGTCATAAGCTTACTTATGAAGTTGCTTTTCATAAAATCAGAACACGATTTGCGACTTAATGGATCCTGCTTAAAAGGATTGGATAGCTCTGGAATTTCAGTATGAGCCACTCGGTCTAAACAAATGAAAACCAAAGAGGGATAGCATCTTTAATCATCGACTGTCTTATTTACATGTATTTCTCAAGATCTCTTTCTATTTATCATGCGTTTGGTTTACGTCAAATTAAACGAATTTTGGTCATAAATTTGAAAGAAATGTATTCAATCTAAAAGCACATTTGCGTGTCAGGTCTTCAATTGTATGATTCCCAAATATTTTACTTTACGCATCCTTTTAAACTGAAGCGAGAGTTTGTTTTTGTCATCAAACAAACAATCAGCTGACTCGGTGCAATAATAAAGTCGTGATACGCTTCTACAGCTGTTCATAGCAAAAAAGTTTTCACCTGTAACTATTCATGACAGAAACCAATTAAAGCTCGTATGTGGTAAATTTTTCGTCCTTGCGGTGAAGAAATCAGACAGACGTTCACATAGTCATCATCGTAAAGAAACAAAATCTTAGATCTTAATTCCTTAAATTCCATTAAAGTGATATGATCTCCTTCGAGAAACCACGGAAATTAAGACCTTAACTTGTATCCATTGGCCTTGTTGACAATAGAAAAACACCTTTTTGTGATTTTGTTTCTAATAGGTTTATCGCCCTGTGAGGTCTTCAGTTATCAACGGAGATAGTTGAAATTGTCTCATAGAGATTGTGAACTAGCGTAGAACAGATCATTTAGACCTGGATCCTACTTTAGAAGAAGAACCATCCCAATTGCATGTGGTTCATAGGTGGATTAGGGCTGTACTAAGTAAAGGAGTTGAAGACAATGAGACTACAAATACTATATGCTACCATGTACTGGTTATTTTGAAGCAAAGTTAGTAATCATAGAAAACTTAAAGCTATATCAAAGACCAATTTTTACAACTAGATCCAACTTGAAAGCTAACCGCACCTTCAAGCCCTCTGCTGCAGGTTTTCTTTGGAGATTGTCTACATCACAATTTTACCACTGTAGCAGTGCAGTACCATACTAGCTATAACTTTGTATAACATTATGTAATATCAAATGTGTTAAAATAATACTATAAATGTAGTTGACGTTTCTCTGCTGACTCTGCTAACAGAAGAATGTAATGGTAAGAATGGTAAGAATGACTTACCGAAATCTAGAAAACCAAAATGACTCACCAAAATCTAGAAAAACCAAAATGAATTACCACAAATCTAAAAAAACCCTAACTGATATAGAAACGAAGCAAATGCAAAGATTGATATTAAATAAGTGCATCAAATTTGCGATATTTTATTGCGTGCATATGAGTTATTCCTACGTACTTTATCAGCAACTGCGGAACCACACCCGACCTACTTTTTGGAACTCGGGCCGGAATCTCGGGTCCCATCTGGTTTGAAAAAAATTAAAGTTTCAGTTTAGTGAAGAGGAGGAATATGTACGAGAGACCACATCAATAGAGCTGACAAGGTGGATAAAAAACTGCTTTTGTATCAAATGTAAAGCGGGAACTTAGAACTGGACCTCGCTACTATCTCCGATGTTGCCTACAGGTATCCACAACCTTAATGAGGTGATGCATGAAAACTGCGTGTGGATTTTATTGAGCATCTAGGCTTATTTTTCATCCTCGGGCATCACCGGGTGGACGGGAGCCCTCGCTTTTCTGACAAGGCTATATAAACCAGTAATTCGTTTCGAGATGGTTCCTGTAACGAAGTATGAGTTTTGTGTATATAAGCGAATGTAATGAAGTACGAAGCCGTGTATATTAGCGATGGATTAAACATACGTCTGACGCTGTCCAAAATTTCTCTTAAGTCTACAAAATTGACTTACACTTTCTTATTGAATCCTTTTGATTTCACGACTTGTTCTAGATCGAGAATTGGTTCTACAGTTCCATCCCGTTTTTGGTAAGCACCTCGGGGAAGACGTACGTTGGAGTATTAACTCTTTTGTGTTTAATTTGTTATCATCCTGGTAAAGTTTGTAAACGTCACTAATTAGTCTAACAAGCCTCATCTATTTCAGAGAATATTGTAGTATTTCATTAGAATACAGTTAAATTGACTTCTTGGAAGCAATGGGGTTTTGATAGCTTTGAACCTCATTTGAACAATCTTTGCAAGAAATTTAAGGAGGCCTTTTTTTTCAGGTACTAAGCAAGCTGCAATTGCAGCGATAAACAAGTAGTACGTGACTTAAACGTTTGGGGGTTTGGGGGTTGAACGGAGAGTTTCGGTAAGTAAAATTTAATCCCTCTTATGGTCGCTTTTGGCCGATGTTCAGTTGCTGTTTATTGAGTTATCAGTCAAAAAAGCATATCCTCTGCTAGGTTGTAAACCCAGTTTTTTCACTGTCGATATTCTCGATGCCATAACCAGAGAGGGGCTTTCGGGCTATAGCCTCTCCAATAATTTCCAAGGTGATTGAAAATTTTCAGCTCCTGGCCAAGTACTTGAAACAAGATTTCATTTGGGTGGAAATCGGTCTAGAGACCCCAAGGGATATTTGGTGATTACGGCACTGACTCTGCCAAACTATGTGAGCATCTCTAGCTATACGTCTATCGCTATCCGTCTCTTCGTAGGTAATCCATGATCGTACATTTAAATACGTGACTTGATTTTTTCTTTGTCTAACTTGACTCTTTGTTATTCTTTTATGAGGTACAGTAGGCTTGTAGTAGGTCTTGTTATGAAAACAATACCGTTGTACTCTTCATTGCATTAGTAGAAATTTTTAATTGGTCTGAGAGTAAGCGGCGGCATTATGGTGTAAGGAATACGTCGGACTCGATCTTTTTAATTCGCTTTGGTAGTAGAATCATTTGAGTATCGGATGTGACACTCATGACTGTTCTTAAGATTATCACTTTCGATCTGAGTTTCAGAGTCTTAGAGTTATGACAGGGTAACAGGGTACATGAATTACAGACTTTCAGAGTTCAGAGCTTTATTACTATATTATGTCAAGATATATGGAGAAAAAAGATAAACTTACATAGATTCTAGTTTTGAAAAGATCTGTTAGGACTATGGCTTACTAAATGATTATTTAGTAAGCCATGGTTAGGACTGTTCTCTTCTCCTATGTTGCTTAACTTAACATGTTTGGATAGTTTTAGTCTCAAACACATATCCGTGTAACGAATTATTTAGTCGTGATTTCTTTTAAACAGGTTTGCAATGGATTTTGTTACTGGCAGTACAAAATGTTACAGAGAGTATTTGGCATACACCAAAGTGATAGGATTAAAGAATTCAGCCCAACGAGAAGGTGTAATTGAAGTTATTATCTCCTATTTTAATGACCCTAACGGCAAGAATCTTAAATTTGTGCATTTTATTCCGTTTATTGCGGGAAGAACAGGCAAATCATCATGAGCACGGTTAAGAAAAAAATCAGGATTACAAAGATGTAACAATCGTGTCGTCTTGCAAAAAGCTTTGAAATATATTTGATCTTACAAATTGGCCAAATCTATGGAATGATGCGGGGATGCGGTACAGGTTGGGTAAGAATTATTTACAACCTGGGGTGGAGCCCTTTTTGGGTCCTAATACCTCATAGAGTCTGGAAACAAATCTGTTTTAACACAGGCAATGATAAGGAAAGTATCAGGAGGAGATATTTAAGCCAATATAACTTATTACTGTACCTCTATGGTACACATGATGTCGTGTTCATTTATTTTTATTATTAATTCGGTGAAAAGTTGACTTTCATAAATAACTTCCTCGAATACCTCCCTGTATTGCTTCTAATGCAACAGATCCGATCCGAACCAGAGTAGTCCGGATAGGTTGCCCTTCAAAATTATCAACGAAAATATTGCCCCATTCCATGTTTTAAAAACAACACTGACACTCTTAGGGTAAAAAATATATCGATGTTTTGCCTTCTGGTGCGGACAGTTTCAGCTAAGGAATTGATCACCGAGTAAGTATATATGTTTGAATTATGACAAAAATGGACCGTTTTCAGAAGTTCAGCTAGATGTGTCGATGAAACACTTCAGTTTTGCCTTGGCTGTCTTCAATGATTAAAACGGAAGGGTTGATTGCGTGCTGAACATCATTTGAGTATCTTCATTGTAAACAGATGCTATTTAATATTAATCACAGTAGTTAAGAGATCTATTTGTGAAACGAAATCATGCCGAAGCACAACAACCGTTGGATCTTCTTAGAGCTCCTCAGCGACCATACTTCTGAGTTTCTGACCAACCACGATCCCCTTGACAAAACACATCTTTTAGTTTAATGTCGTAGCTGCCTCCTGGAAACGGCCACATGGCTCTAGGGAAGATATACGACAAAGATTTCATTTAAATACGAAATCATATTCTTCATGTGCTGGTTTTAGTGAGATGTCTACATTATCTTGGTAAAGGATGGTCAAACCAAAACAAACATGGATGCTTAGGAAGTCAGGGCAATCCTGGTGATGAGTAGTGTCATAAGAGGGGCCTTGCGTACTGCTTTAAGACAAGGTGTGGTGTGAGAGCTTGGATAGTGGCGCACACTGGGGGTGGGAGGTAACTGCAATCCATAAAATTTGTATACATACCATGAAATTTTGTCTTTCAAGAATGAAGTTAGATTTGCAGCTTATATCACATCGAGAGAAGTCGATGGGCTGGAATTCTATCAAAGAAACAACGGGCAAACTCAAGATTGGCAGTCGCAAAATTGTCCAATGATCTGCCGAGTTGGGTTGGGGTACAAAATAAAATATCATGAAAAACTACCGCAGGGAATCGATTTTAAAACCTCTCGCTTATGATGATAAAACTGCAGGAGAAATCCTACTTAAAATAACATATATGCATAAACATCAATAAATTTATTCTTGCTCCCAAAATAAAAGTTAGCCATGAGTGAGCTAACGTCACCCTAATCGACTTAAAACATTTATTGTACGCTTACTGGGAATCATTCTTGTCTAGGCTGAGGAAGTTGTTAGAGAGACAAAAGTGTGATAACGAATGAAAATGGTTGATGTAAAGTTCAACAGTATTCTGTTGAACTGTGTCACCAATTATTAAATCAAGAATTACTATGACCACCCCCTCCACTTCATGCCGGCATAATAGATATCAAGTCTATCGCCTGTTTTCAACATAGATGCTGCTTGGTTTAAAACCCTCTCTTCGGTCAATAAACATTGGCCAGGAATACTATGTACAACCAGCTTGTACCATTTGTTTTTATACTCAACCAGAATTGACTTGAATTTAGAGCATAGTTACTGATTATTTGTTGGTTTGTGATCTTAAAGCTTGTAAAATGATAAGTTCGAGTTTCCCCTCTAAAATCTTGGGGGCCCCCTTCAAAAGCTAAAAGATCATACTGTACAGGAATAAGCAAGATGTAGGTACGATGCATCAGATTTCGCTTGCTTTGAGACTGCTGCCATCCTCTCGGCTACTTAAGTTACAGTGCCGTAGCCACTAGAGGGGGGCTAGGCTATAGCCCCTCCAATAATTTCCAAAATTTTAACAGTGTTTTCCTCGTCAAGTCCTTGGAACATCGAAATCATTTGGGTGAAAATCGGTTAAGCCCCTCCCTGCTTCAATAAACATTTGGTGGTTACGGCACCGCAGTCATCTGCCGCTCCAACTTTGCAGCTTTCTGTTTACAAAGTCTTAGCAGAAGATTACAAATGATTTTATACACAAATAATACCAATTAAGCAACGCTGTCTTATGGACTTCTAAATATAGCATCTGCTATTATCAATGATCAGTAAGTAACTATCTACCAAAAAGGATTCTATGAAATCTATAAAAAGAACTCTCACGTTTGCATTAAGCTTTGCGGAAGTTCTTTCTAAAGCAATTTTTTGCTTTGTACAACAAACAACCGTCACATAAAAAGAAATATCTTCTGTTACTCCCAAGGGACCATGTATTAATAAGTTAAACAATCAGAGATTATGAAACTCACAATCTCTGGTACAATTAAGGCACGCTCGATAGAGGACATGAAAAGTTTTTTGGTGGCAGTTTTGAGTGGTTAAGTTCTCTCTTTGTAAGAACTAGCAGGAGGTGTGATATTCTATATCTGGACATTGAAGTCAAAGTAATTTATAAAAAGATCTCCAGCTTTTACCAAGTTAAGCAAAAGAACAAAATGCACAATTGGTTAAGAAATAACAGGAAACCAAGTTTTATTTTTTGCATTATTACACAATCGTAAACATTTATTTCAAAGGGCTGAAGATTAAATGCGTAATCCGAAAATAGCTAAAAGCTAGTATTTGTGAAATAATCGCAGGACAATAGATAAATGACAAACACTTTCAACAAGAGAGGTGCAAAAGATTGAAATACCTTAGTGATTGAATTATAAGCTAATTGAATTATAAGGGAGCAGGTTTACCTATTCTAGAACTATGTCACGTTTTATTAACCTGCTAAAGTCGTTTTCAGACCGTATTATCCCTTGGA
>JAAAKL020016423.1:0-11036 GCA_010016065.2 Carybdea cf. marsupialis auct. non (Linnaeus, 1758) | reverse complement strand
AATGAATTAAATAATTTTAAAGGGGACAAAAGTTGTGAAACTGCCAGAAGTCCTAGATTGAGAGAGAGAGAGAGAGAAATGTACCTTAGTGAAATATCTCTCTCTTAGGACACAGTCTTGGGAGAGGGGGACGAAAATTCAATGAAAAAGTACTGATGAAGCCTCCTGACCCTGATTATATCATAACCATTCGTCCTAATCTATCAGAATTTCAAGTATGATTGTTGGTGATATTATTGACTTTCTGTTCCGTTTACGAATATATTAGCATAACTTTCTTTGCCAAATCTTCAACGCCGTAAAACGTTTAGTAAAGAAACACAGAGACTAGCAGTAAAACATTTACTCTTAAAAAGTTCATACACTTCTTGCCAATTTTTTTTACTGACATTTCCTGACCTTTTGCTTGAAAAAGGGGGGATTTTTCCTGACTATATACCAGAAAAATATAATATTTTTCCTGACCAACCAGTGGTAAAACTGAGGTGACTAACAACCCATTTTTTTAATCTCAGTAATTGAAGATATATTTTTTAAACTTTGGCATAAATGTGAGGCTCCTTATTCTAAGGTCCTTAATAGAAGAGGGGGTAGGAAATGTACTTTATTAGGCGGGGGAGTGGCCAAAATATGTAAAATCTGAAAAAGCACCTGATAATTCTTTTGTGGGTTGAAGTAAGTTCCACTACACTACACTAAATTTATGCAAACCACCAACTATTTTCAATACTGCTACAATTACAGGTGGACCTGGAAAAAGACTGGATGAGCCAGTGAAATTATATGTGTAGTCAAAATTCAATTTTTAATAGCTTTTTGTAATTATTCTAGGTCACTAGCTAGACGATTGTCTACATACAAAAATTATGTGTGGGTCCTAATAAGGCCGGAGGATCACAAAATTTCCTGACTTTTTCCTGGCTTTCTTTAAGTTTCAACAAAATTTCCTGACTTTTCATGACTTTTCCTGACTGTCCTGAAAAACATACTTTTTTTCCTGATTTTTCTTGACCGTATGAACCCTGGTTCATGTTCAAACTAGACTGGGATTACCGGTACCGATGAGAGCCACAATGACAAACTATCACTGCAACAAATATAACGTAAGCAACAAATCACAATTTGTTTCCAACCAACAACTTAAAATACTGTTAACACGGGCAGGAATTCTCTGAACGCTTTCATTACACACATCGTGCCATAAATGAATAGGCCCATCGTGGCCGTGTTCGATGATTTGCTGTCAACCAGCTGTGTTCAAAGGTATGCGTTGAAACACTTTGGTATTAGGAACAAGTTCTGTTATCTTACCAAATACTGATCTTGCTGATCTATCTGCTTGGTCGCTGCTATTTGCTGCATTACTTGAATTAGACTGCGAACTAGAGCTTTCTCTTGCTGGCTCGCGGGAAAATCCAAGTCCCGGTATTGCGGCCATTTTCCTTAAACTCAACGTGTGGAAACAATAGCCTCGTTATCATGTTACATGCAAGAAAAACAGTGGAATGAACAACGAGGTAAACTATTGTGTTGAATTTCATTGGAAATGGATATGTAAGCAGACATAATAAATAACTTAATAGGAACCTGTTACGTTAAATCAAAAGAACCTATTCTTCCCATGACTTTGATGTTGGGTAATTCCGGTTTGAAAAATCTCGGCAGTTAAAGAGTTTCCGTTACCTCGATTTAACAAGTTGAACTCATCAGAGATCAACACCCCCATACTTTAGTTTTGATTATTCCTTAGCCGATTTTCGAATTTTTAAACTCCATTAATTCGTTAACTGCACAGAGAAATAGTTAGATTCTCGGTTCGTCAGGTAAAGGAAGTGCCTTTGACATTTGAAATCTGGAATATCATGGTCGAAAATCATTCCATCTAACCCAACATTTGGTCAATTTGTCCCTTGCTGCAATGAGGCTGAACATGATGGATTCCAAGAACTAAAACGCAGTTAAGCGCAAGGTAGACAGATTTTTCTTGGCAAAACTTTACAAACTGATATCTTGGCAGTGATGGGGGAAAGGGGACAAAAGGATTAAACGTGGACAATTTGAAATTTCTGGGCCCAAAATGGGCGGATAAAGCAGCTGTTGTCCTCCATTCCAAAAAGTGATGGGGAGAGTCCCCCTCGTCCCCCCAGAATCTACGCCCATGATTATGCACATTCGATATTGGAAGAATTTTTTCCGCTATCATCACAGAAAATCATGTTACCAGCAAGTAGTCGGTTCAACCTATCGATTAAGGTTATGGTATAATGATCGACTTCAAATGCATAACTCTGACAAAACACTACGTGGTCACCACGATATTGCAACACAATGGTCCCCCTGAATAATTAGGGCCCGAGTGACCAGGTGACCTAAGGTACCGCTCGTACTCACTAGCTGTCAACGTCATGGTAGGATACAAAACATTGCCGTTCAAATGAGTAACATTAATGCTCGATGATAAATGATAACTCCTGGACACAAACTATTTCATGAATCCCCTGTGCTGCTCCGATATCAAAGTTCCCTAAAGATGCATATCATAACAGACCTGCTTCAGTAATAGCATCATCGCAGAAAAACTATAGGCACTAGTATAGTTTCATATACCCGTACATGGCCCTCACGAATAATACTGGTAAGGCAAGTAACATGGGACATAAAAAACTCGACGAAAGCAAATAAACATCTTCTGCTTACATTTTAGTTACAATATGCAGCTTTATCACATAATACATTTAACGGTTTCAACACGAGTACAAGAGTTGCCTTTTTATTTGCAAAGGACGAGGTATCCGTTTGCCTTGACGTGTGTCAATATCATCAAAGCTAGAGTACGTCAATACACTTTCTCAACCTGTTAAAAATACCCAAGTAAATCAAGGGCCATTTGAAGTAATATTTAAACGGTTGACCACCTTCTATTTCCATGGTAATCTCACCTGTCATAATGAATGGATATCTGGTCCAGCAAGAAAGAATCAAGGAACTGCTGCACTTGCGTTGGCATCATAATATGCAGTCCAGGTGTATATCAGGTCTTTTATTTTGATTAAACACTTTGCGAGAGATGTTTAATTGCATTCATTAAGTTGTTTATATTCTATAATGCTTTTCTGATAAATTTCATTTTCTTAAGACAAAATTTGCGTTGATTTCGAGGGGAAGGACCCGGGGTACCAATCTCCAGTGCCACCTAACAATCAATGTTTTGGTCCACTAGAAAACAGTTGAACAGGAAGCAAATCATTGTGTATCGTTGCTTTAAAGCGATTGAACGTGAAGTAATGCGATGCTAAGAGGACTTCTTCTCTCCATAGGATCAAACGTTAAACAATCGTCGCAGAACAAGCTGACAAGTCACGGGAGGATCTTCATATTAGATTGATATCTTTCTAGGCCTAACTTCCGTATAATAAGTAAAGGACTCTCTTTTATTATGTATTCTTCTCAGTGACGTATCATGAAAAATTTTCGCGGGGCGGCACTTTACCATTTAGACCACTTCACAGTGCAAATCAACTCAAAATTGCAAGTTTCTGAATCTAAAAAGTCCCTTAAGGAGCTAGCTAGTATTTTCAAAACGGTTGCCTCGAGCCTAGAGGGGGTACCAAGTGGCCTCTTACCTTCAATGCGTCACTGATAGTTCTTTTAAATTTCTTAAACAGATGCATGCATTTCCCCTGTTGAATCCCTTATCACAACGATGTATCACGAGAACGTCTTTATGAGACCACTCTGGATAGAGTGATCTACATGAAAAAGCATCAGTAGCGGATATTTTGCTTCGTTACTTTTCTTTGAACAACCGACTGTGCATCAGAATGAGTCAGGCATAACATGAGCTATCTACCAAATGGAACCTACGTCGCAGAAAACGAGTTTTTCAAACTCCTGTCTCTATCTATTTAAAAGTGTACCGACTACAGCTGTATGTTTCTGTTCGATTAACTCGATGCGTTAATGTGCAGGAGTGTTACCGGAAGTCAATATACTGGTGAGTCAAGTTAGCCAACAGAACCTTTGGATCATATAATATCTGGGGGAAGGACTTTTTCCAGGTATAGCCAATGAAATCAATAGATGTATTACTTCATTGAGTATAGCATAGTAAATTGATAGGGATACCATATCCTCTTGGTGTAGTGATCAGCGAAGACGACACGGTGGTGTCTATGTAATATACACGTCGGTAGTGCAAGTCCTCTCAGCGTATACAAGCGTTAAACAATGAACTATAGGGGAGATCTGGAAGAGGAGGAGTTGTGATTAAGGCATTCTTTTATTCGCACCCTTGATTGATAAAGATGCTACAGGAGTTCTGGTATATAGAACTCAGTGAAAGCAACCAGTCTGGTTAGTGAGTACCTTCCTTCTCCAGCGCATACACTAGAGACACGTTTTTCCGTTTTATATACTCCTATCAATTCTTGTGCCCTACTTTGTGATTCACCTTCTCTGTGACATTACATCCACTTTAACTAGGGGCTTTAGAATATATTTTCGGGCATGGTGGTCAACTTTGTCATATAGGCCTACTGTATTCATCTTTCTAGGGAAGTGAAACAAATGGAACGGCAAGAATATTCAACTGGGGAAAATGTTGGAAAATTGGAAATAGGTAGAATGGACGTTAATATTGCATTGGAATACAACTTCATACCCAATAGTAAACTGTATAAAATTATCAGGGGTTGGGAATTCAGTTATTGACAAAAATGAAATAGAAAAATTTGATTAATTTATTTCATAAATATACATAATATGTTATGGTAAATAGTTCTAAGTAAATATTCTCGCATTGACCATTAAGTAATGCGGAGGGAAAGTGATGACGTCACAAATCAAAAGTTTTAGAAATAGTACAATCTGACTCCAGATATCGAAAGCCAAGCTTGGAATAGACTGTTTCCCAAAGTAGCAGACCTGTAGTGTATATAGTGTTTAAACTACAGGCGTTGTTAGAGAGATTCAAAACTTTGAAGCCTGATATCTCCGTGTTTAGAATGTGCATCACTCTCAATTTTGGCTATTGACGTTCTCACTGATAGGGCAACATGGATATTAAGTTTTCCTTCCGTAATTCAAAAATTTTTTAAAACCGTCACGTCACACTTTCCCACCGCATATTCTTTAGAAACTTCAAATTATAACAATATCCAAGACAGTCGTTGACAGACCGTAAATCAGACACACGAGGTGATGTAGAATAAGATCGATAAACTGGTTATAACTACTTCATAAACTACTCCAGGTAGTGACAAATTAATACTATCTATTGTCTATAACCTTGCAAGATGCAGATCAAGGGTGGACGAGCCAAGCGACTCCATGCGTCATTCTCCAAAAATTAGCGTTAGGGGACGGGGTCCACTCGGAAGTTGATGAGGCCAAAGCTTTTATGGCCCTTATTAAAGAGTGTCCACACAGAAAGCTTTTATAATTTTGACCTTGCTGATAATACGGACGCTAGATACTTTAGAAATATGGACAATAGAAATGGAAATAGCAAAATACTGGAAGTAACTGCAGCTCGGTTCACAGTGTAGTTATTTTCTGGCAGCATACAAGTGTCATGTTGAGCGCACTTATTGGTATGAATGACTGTTGAACAAGTTACAAAATATTTAGGTCTATATAGGAGAAGAATGACTAAAGGAGCTAAACGTGAGACTCGCTACTCTGAGCTTCACGTCATTACGATCTTCAGGCAAACACTTACAAAAGTTTATCTGCATTACAAATATTTATGTTACACCAATAAAATTACGAACTATAAAAAGATTTACATGTTGGCATTAGGACACAAGTTCGGATTTTTTATTCAAAAGTGCCCTTTTCCGGCTTTCAGTTGGGAATGTTTCTCCTCAAAGCAAAAGTTGCATCGTCCCCTGCCACCTATACTATTGTGATAAGTTAGATATAAGGCGGTCGTTTCCCACTGGCCAGCCTCGAGATGTATCAACTCTGTGTTAAATAGGTAAGTCATTTACCATGTCTACTTGCCATAGAAACATAATACTGATACTTTGTTCTACAGAGGTATAAAACCTAAACAGCTGCAGGTATAGTATGGTACGCCTTTCCTTATCGATCCCTCACAAACAGAACAATGTAACCTCCATTGCAAGGTAGTGATGCGGTACGTCTGACTGGCGACAAACTATGAGATGTTCGGTGCTCGAGATCTCCGTGTTATGAAGATATGTTGCCACTGAAGTCAACTGTTGCTAGTAATCTTGCTTTTATTAGGGAAGATGCTTTCTGAAACGTGTGAAATCGAAGTTCGTGATGTATTTTCCTTGCACAGAAAGGATAGTGGAATAACCACCAACAAATCACATTATGAGAAACAGTCAAATGACATTTTGGTAAAAATCCTGTAGCGCCTAGTGTCCCGTAACCATTGGATGCAAAGGTACATCCAGCAAATTTTGTGGGGTGTTTATTTTGGCAGAAAATTTAACACTTTATTGGTTAGAATGGCTTTTCTCCCCATTTTCTGACAATTATTACATCCCCTCATCCTAAAATTGCACAAAATTGGGCAAGATCAATTTTTTGTCATTCTATGGCGAGTGTCCGCATGCCAATACTCCCTTAATGCGCTACAGATTAGATGAGTTCTCACTGCATAATTATTCGTAATATTAAACTACACATGTACATATATCCTTGTTCACCTCTCTCAAAGTACTCATATTAATTTAATTTTAGTAAATGTAAGAGATTTTATCAAACTTGGGTCTAAATATCATGCACCTGCTAAAAATACCTTCCCAACATTAGCCTGAAAATATTAAATACTCATGCTTCTACCCCTAGACAGTAACATGACACTTCTTTCTGGGCCTGATGGTAATCCAGAGTCGAACTGTGAAGTTTGGCAACCCAATTGTAGATTATCTTAGACAGCATATTTTCATTGTTTGACTATAAACTTTGTCGGAGTCTCCTATATTTCAAGTGTTCAGTTGGTTGTGTATCTTCGTTGTAGTGTTGTTTGCCTCTTTGCCTTTGAATTCAACTTTAGCGAGATCTACCAAATGTTTGGATACAGTTTGCTTAGCATATCCTTCAAACTAGCTTCCATATTTTGCGCCATCAGTCTGGGATTCTTTATCCTTCTCGATACCCAAGGTGACTATCACAATGTCAACATTCTGTTAGATATGAATTGACCATCATCTATATTGCAATAGATATTTTCACACAGATGTTAATGAGAAATTAAATCTGTGCAAACTACATTCCAATGAAGCTTGTGGATAGGAATATCTGAATACCACGCCATTTAAGGTTTCCCGAATTAGTCATTTTGTGCAGCGGATTCCTCAATATTCCAAATTCAGTAATATGAGAGCGCTCATTTATAAATGATACAGTTTTTGACACCGTTAAAACTGTATTTGCAATGTTCAAACATGGCTGTCAACCAATGGCAATTCTAGGGGGTTGTCAACAGGTCCATGACCTTGGACCGCGCACTTCAGTGGCAGGACACAGATGAGTGTATCTGTCCATAAACATATGGTCGAAGTAAGTGAAAACTGGAAACTCAACCATGGAGGCTGATTGCTGTAAGGATGTGGGGGGGGGGGGGGCAAAGGGATTGAACGTGAACAATTCAATATTTCTGGAGGGGCTAAAGCAGCTGTTGTTCCCCCAACCTAAAAAGTGAGGGTCCCCCGGGTCCCCCCTCTAGAATGCACGACCATGAATTCAACGCAATAAAGTTTTGAAAAGACATTAGAGAATTAGAAAATATGTCACCAACGTGATTCGACCACGTCACCAACGCACTCTGGTCGTTTGCTCCGCTTTGGTAACAAAACGGCCGGCTTTTAGCAAGGGCGTATCCAGTCCAGAATTTGTTATTTAGGATACTTCATTGTTTCTTAATGGGCATGGTAAAGCCTGGAGCGGGGTACTTCAGGGGCATCATGAATTTTTCTTATCGAAAACCTAGGAAAACGATGAAGAAATCAATATCACTACGCTAGTTGCGGAATATATTAACTCCTTTTTTTCATAGAAATAGATTTCATGCTCTTTACCTGTGTGCGTCATGACGTGTACAAGGAAACTTGATTATCGGGTGAAGAGTTGGCAAAACTTGCTTGATTTTTAGAAACTATTCATCATTATAGGCTAGATATGAAATCAGATCTATTAGGAAAGTTAATCCTTTACGGGTGGTCATTAAAACCCATCTCGACGCAAATTTGAGACCAGTCTTTCCTCACTTTGCCATGGATGGACTGACTCCTTGCCCATCAATATGTTTACAGCTTAGTTTATAGTCTAAATCACAACTTTTAATAGAAATAGGAAAGACAGGTTCGAATGCCGTTGGTGACATTATCGCTTTCTATTTCTCCATTATCTTTCTCTTTCTCTTTGAGGTTATTTGACAAAATTGTGCAGCATGGTCCATCCTGTATTCGCCAAGTATCAGCTCCTACAAGGAAACAACCACCTCGGGTTTCAAAATCTAAAAACACCACTAAGCAATGTGACTCTGCCATAGAGTAGCACTTGCTTTAAAACCCAGACTGTGCCAGAATGTATACGGATGACCGCCTCCTTATAATAGGTAAAGGTAGACCTGCTTTTCACAAGGCCGTTCTAGAATCCGTCCATATCAAAGCAAGAAAACCGTTGCTTTGTAGACAAAAAGAACTTGTCTTCTCATGGGGTCTTTTCAGTTAACCACTTAGCTTCACGGACACTGATTGGTCAAAACAACACCAGTTTGGCAGTGAGACTTCTGATTGGCTATTTTAAGAACTCAGATGGGTATAAATATCATTGATTCCCTTCTAAATAAATATTCTGACGATTTTGTACTTTGAGGAGTGTGAGACGCAAAAAGCTTTTAAGTACAAAACGGATCCCCTATTTCGCACAGTTTTAGTGTTCTGTACCACCAACATACTTTTGTTATCTTTTCGAAACTTATCGCTGAAAATTCTCGCTTGTAGTAGTTGTAATCGGAGTAGGAAAGTTGATAACGACTCTCATCGCTTTACATCACAGAGACTACAAGAGTTTGTTATCATTCGTGCTTCTAAATGATATTATATTTCCAAACACTACTCATGCAAGGAGGAGGCTGCAGGAGCCATGGTCCCTTTGCTGCTTGCTACATATACAGACATCAGTTATGTTGGTCACAGTGATATTCTATTACAGAACTCCGTCTGTCTACTGTTTGCTACATATACAGACATAATTTATGTTGGCCGCAGTGATATTCTATTATAGAACTCCGTCCGTCTACTGTTTGCGTACGTACAGATATACAAATCAAAAATACTGGCCACAGTGATATTTTATTACGTTGAACTTTGCCATTCCACCTTTTGCTAAGTATATACAGGTCAGTTATGTTGGCCACAGTGATTGTCCCTCCACTTTTTTCAACGTGTATACACATCAAAAATGTTGGCCACAGTGATATTTTATTATGTTGAACTTTGCCACTCCACCTTTTGCTAAGTATACACACGTCAATAATGTTGGCAACAGTGATGTTTTATTATGTTGAACTTTGCCCCTCCACTTTTTACAACGTATATACACATCAGTTATGTTGGCGACAGTGATATTTTATTATGTTGAGCTTTGTCCCTCCAACGAAGAAACTGTAGTGTGAACCGTGCCACAACGGTGCAGGAGAAGTAGCCTTCTAGGGTAAGTCTAATGAGGCCTAACGACTTTTGCAGCAGAAAAACCTAGCCCATGGTATAAAGTTTCAGAATTGAATTTAAATATCCACGGAGAAATTTTGTTGTCATTCATGTGTGTAGCTGTTTGTAAAAGCTCTTACAATGATGATCCTGACTTTTTTCTAAATCGATACTCCTATTTCTGAGTCTCTGAAATTTGGCAATATATATGATATTCCTTAGTAAGAGCATCGGATTGCGGAGGGAAAGTGTGACGTCACGATTTTAAAAATGTTTGAATTACGGGGTAAAAAATACTCTATATTCATATAGCCCTATTAGTGAGAACGTCAATGGCCAAAATTAAGAGTCTTGCCTTTTCCCAACACAGAGATATCAGGTCTCAAAGTTTCAAGTCTCGCTAACAAAACCTTATTATTTAATGCTGGTTCCTATCGTTAGGATCCAAGGAAAATTAACAGAGTTTTGACGAGAGATTTTTTTAATTCGGGCGCCTCTAGTTTAAACACTATATACGCTACAGGTCTGATATTTTGGAAAACATCATAAACTAGAGTTGCCTTTTGATATCTGGAGTCACATTGTACTATTTCCAAAACTTTTGATTTGTGACGTCATCACTTTTCCTCCGCATTCGTCTTAGTGGCAATATGGGTGATACCATTAAAGTGGCAGAGAACATATGAAAATATGGTGTTCAATGAATCATATTTGAAAATGAACGAAGATCCTGAAAGAAAACAAAATCAAAGATCATCTCGATAAAATGTTCAAACAGAGCATCATTGTCTATCGATATTAAGGTATGCATTGTTTGTTACAGTTAAGAAAACGGAACGTAGTGTTCAAAGAATAACGTTGTGTTAGGTAAAAGATAACTTTGAAATGTCATCCTTCCTTTCTGACTACATGATTTTCCTCTCACAGTATGAGGATGTGATTCTGTGCTCATGTATCAAAGAACAAAGAAGCTATAATAGCCTCGAGTTTGCATGTCAGATTTGCCTTCGTAAATCTGATTAGGGCCTTTTTAATACTTTTTTACGTTGGATCTACAGTAGAAACTGCCCCATGATCATCACTAACTGACACACGATGAGCTTGCAGTTTTTAAGTTCACAAAGATATAGTTCCTTGCTGGGCAGAAGAATCTAAAGCACTTCCCTGTCCCCTACAAACTGACTCCTTGTAATAGAAATAACTGTATATTTACATATATATATGTTTAAATATTTTAAATATTTTTATATATATATTTAAAAATAAATTTATATATATAGTGATTTTAATGTGTATATATTTATTTTATCATAATGGTTTTAGAAAGTCTGTTTTAGTTGTATATAT
>JAAAKL020016422.1:0-11037 GCA_010016065.2 Carybdea cf. marsupialis auct. non (Linnaeus, 1758) | reverse complement strand
TCTCTTTTCACCACGAACAGTAATTGTCCTGTATCCTGGAGGAAAATGGCGTTCACAAACAACAGTGTATTGGAGTCTGATATATTGTCTCGAGGTATAACTGTAAGCCACCTTTCTCTTTCTTATTGGCCCGTAGGAAGTCGAAATGCACGTTCCTTGTTACTCTCATTGTAGTTTCCATTCCAATACATCAAACAACATTTGCGAGGCATGGTTTGACAGCATGACTTCGGGTGGCAATGGCTGATCTCGCGGAGTAGTCCCAAAGAGTAACTTGTGATCAGCAGTAAACGATATCACAAAACCCATACAGAATGCTATCAAGTAAAAACCAGTATCGATAATCAGGATCATTTAACTTGTCTGCACTATTTTAACAGGGATTGCCAAGAACGGATTGCATTCCTCTCCTTAGATGTCAAAATGTTTACGTCTTCAAATTATCGACGAACTGAGTGATGTACTCCGGGGCATGATATCGTCAGAAAAGACTATCTTTCCCAATTATTGATCATTGAGAACATAAATAAGTGCTTACCATCTAGTCATTAACAGAAATCCACTAAATGATGCATAAGGTCAGAGTAAAGACACAATTTCAGCTCACAAGGTTGAATAATGACCGTTGCTTCAACAGGAAAGTGCTATCTCGATTGTGAAATATGAGCATCTGCCTGTTGTGTACTGTCTGCTGTGCACATCAGCTATTGTTATGACTTCATAATCCAGTACATGGCAATGATAATTTGCATATTATGATTTATGATGAAACGTTAAATTATTCTAAATTTTCGGATGGCCTCCAGTCGTAGCCTCCAGTTGCATGTTGTCCAGGCCTGTTATTAAGATCGCCCTGCTCCGCGCACTTCCAACTTCCTCACCTCTCCCCCCCCCCAAGTGCCTTATCTGCCTACCCTCCCCGTCAATGATCAAACCAATCTCAGTCTGCATCTTCTAAGTAAACAATCCGCTTAAAATAAGGGGTGATCACCGATCCATGATCTCTGAGAACCAATATATGATCGTCTGGAATGTATAATAAACGATATTTGTGATCGTTGAACTTTCATTTTTCACCTCTGAAGTTTTTGATTTTTTTGTGATAGTCCAGCATTTATACTTGTACGCTGATTACTGTTTGGCATCTTTTACTCACAATGTTGACTTGAAAAGTACATTACAAGTACAATCTTGTAGTTTTCAAAGTATATAAAAGCTATATTTTTATTTTAAGTTTGTATTTTAACGTTCGAAAATTGTTTTTCCTCGTTCGTTTCTTTTGTCCTATTTTGTTTTTGCTAAAATCCATTACTAGTAAAAAAAAGTCTCTTTCGAAAGCATGTAGGAGAGGGAGGGAAGGAGAACTGGAACTATTAGTGTTTCTTGTGATAAATACGATGCTAAAATAAAATAAAAATTAAAGACGGTGATCAGGAATAGGGAAGATGATCGCCGTTGTTATATCGAACGATCATAGTGATCGGCTGACTTTGAAACGTTATTTTACGTGCTGGTGATATTCAGACATGCGCAACCTTCTCGGTTCTGTTCTGGCGAGCATTTTGAGTATATTTTCATGTAATTTTTAGTGTTTTGAAGCGACTGATATTTTATCGGCGCAGCAATGTACATAGGGCTTTCTTTTCTTCTTATTTCTATCTCCCTGTTGTATATGTTGTTGTTGTCGTTATTAGATTGATTCTCTGAGAATGCAACACAGACAGCAAATACAACGTCTTACCGATGAAATGAATTATCTTGAGATGGTAAGATAAGTTGACTTTCGTTGAACTTTGTTTTCGCATTTCCTCCCAGTGTCGGTTTTAGGGTATGGCGGTCAGGGGTGTAGCCCAGAGCCTCGCGCTTTCACCGCTTTTTTGTACGTCAATTTCTCCTTTTTCAAAAAGCTTTCTCAGTAATTTGAGAAAGGATGAGGAATGACAACTAACCATACAAATAAAAACCAGAACCCAATTTATCAAAAACGTCAAAACCCACAACAAAAAGAAACGGCTGTATGGGGTGAGGAGGTATTGACAATTATACTTTTCTTTAATAGGGCCTCACGTTTGAAAAGTGCCCAGGGCCCCACACGTAGGAAACCGCCCCTGTTTTCTCGTCTAGCCCTTAGTTACAATATGTGGGAATAGGGAATTTCCTTTAAGATTTCGTTTTAATTCTAATAAGAAAAGCGTCGAGCCAAATTTTATCGTCGTTTGACTTGATTTAGCTCCAGCACAAGAGATTTTGAAGACATCTTTCAATCTTGGTAGTAATCTAGTTTGAAATAAACCGGAAAATTGATCTCACGAAGTAAGCATCAGTTTTCCAGGATAACTGTTCCTCAAACTGACAAAGCGTGTTAAGAAAACAAAATATCATTCTAAAGATTAAACTTGCTTCTGCAGTGTTCTTCTCTGTTTAAAATGAGTCATTTATCTAGTATAATAAGCGAGGATGTATGTGTGTGTGTGTAAGTGGAATTGGCGGCCACGCCGCTTTGCCTATCATTATGAAACTTTGTATTGTTAATATGCATATAAAGCTACGTATAACTCTAGGATTATACTGATATAGAAAGCAAGCATTGAGGATGAACTTTATCTTTTGAAGCCATCGTGTGGAAGAGCTCACATGCTGTTGCAAAGCATCTTGGTATGCATTATGATAGGAATCCCCGCAATAGGTCTTACAAAGGGAATACCCAACATCCCTTTTTTATTAAAAATTTACCTTTAAACCATTAGTAAAATGTTGATACCAGAGCACTGTCCAGAATAGTAGAACACGTACCCTTGTCTGGGGTGTTCAGATAATCTCAAAAAAACCCTAAATGTGGATCAGCAGGGTTGTTCTTCATAATGTGTTTGACAATTTTTACTGCTGACTCTGCTTTACCATTTGACTTTGCATGATAGGGTGAACTGACTACACGTTTGAACCCATAGTCTTTTGCGAAGTTAGAATAAGCATTGGCACGAAACTCTGGGCCATTATCCGTGTATATGGTATCAGGAATCCCTAAGCGCATAAGGTGTTTCTTGTATGCTTAATGATGGTTGTTGACTCTTTATCATGAAGTCTGTACACTTCTATCCAATCACTAAAATGGTCAACTGTTACCAAATAGTCTCCACATGAATTTGAAAGCAATCCTGCGACAGTGTTTGTCAGGCTCTATCTGGAGTCGCATGGGTTAGCATAGGTTCTTTTGGATGCACATTAGCACCATGACGTAAGCTAGTGACGCATGACTGGTATTTGTCTTTGATGGCCTGTGCCATACCAGGCCAGTAGAGTAACTCTCTTGCTTGTCTGATAGTGCTCTCTGCACCCTGGTGTGTTTTGTGCAGCTTTTCAAGCACCACACTTCCCATTTCTTTTAGAATAACTGTTCTCAAACCTTTAAAAACTACTACATCAGAAATAGTCAATTCGTCACGGAAATTAAAATATTCCTGAGCAATCATTGGCACAGCATCTTTTGTATCAGGCCAGCCTACCTGAATAAGTTTTGTTACCTCCAACAAAGTTTTATCACGGTTAGTATATTCACGCAATAAATGTGCTGTATTTTTGCTGAAATTTTCAGGTGATTGCTTGGTGGTAACAAGTTCAGTTGAAAACACTGCATAGCTATTCATGTTACCTGAATCATATTCTTGTTGAATTGGTGCTCGTGATAGTGCATCAGCCAGTTTCATTGTTTCACCACGTTTGTATGAAACTGTATAACCATAACGTTGGAGCCGTAGCATCATTCTATGAAGGCGTGCTGGAGCTTTGTTGATACCTTTCTTGAAAATGACCTCTAATGGTTTGTGGTCACTTTCCACCACGTAGTGGGTTCCGTAAAGGTATTGGTCATAGTGTTCTGAGCCAAATACAATTGCTAAGCATTCCTTTTCAAGTTGTACATAAGAGGCCTTTGCTCCGAGCACATGATGCGTAGGCTACAGGTCTACCTGCTTGTACTAGGCATGCTCCAAGTCCATTTTTGCTGACGTCTACTTGTAATGTAGCTGGTGCATTAGGGTCCCAGTATGCTCAAGTTTCTTTTGTAAGCTTTTTGTTCAAAAGCTTCATCTTGTGCATCTGACCACTGACAGTTGTTTATGCATTATCGAAGATGCTTTGTTAGCTCTGGCAAACGTGGTGAAAAACGTGCAAGATATTGAATCATGCCATTGTGTCGTCTACCTTTTTCTGGACTTTGAGGTTTTGGAATATTTATAATAGCCTCTATTTTCATCTCTTGAGATCATGTGTCCCATATACTGTGCTTCCGGGCACCAAATTTAATTTTGTTTTTTTAAGCGTTTGGCCCCTTTTGCGCAGCTGATCAAGTAATGCAAGAAAATTCTGGTCATGGTCATGGTCAAGTTCCTCTTGTGGAGATCCTTTTCGAAAGATCAGTATGTCATCTGCGATGTTAATAACACCATTAAGATCCCTGAGGATTTCAGACTGTAGAGATTCCAAATGGTATACGGAGCCAGCGTATTCCACCAAGAGGTGTATATGTTGTTGTCAACATCGAGCTTGATTCAGTGAGATCAATTCGATTGAAAGCACTCTCTGCGTCAAGTGCAGCAAATTTTCCTGCCCCACCAAGCTTCTACAGCTGTTCATCAAACGTTGGAGTTGGAAAATGGCGACGTAGCAGGGCTTTGTTCAGTGTGTCCACTGGATGGATACATAAAAGAACTCTGGCGTATTGTTTCATGTTTGACCTCCAAGGGGTTGGCTCAACTTGCTATGGTGCAATACCTTGCTTGATAAGACTATTGATGGCATCACTGATCTTGTCTAACTTAGCAACTGAGTAACGAGTACGAGGTGGCAATTGTATGGGTTGGACCTTTGGACCCAAATCTAGTTCATATGGTTCACTAATAGCTCCTAAACCATTAAAATCGTCAGACTACTTACTAAGGATGTCTTCTTTGGAAATTGTTGTGTACTGTTTTTGGCCTTGGCTGTTGGAGCATTGCTTGAAGTTGTCTTCCTGTGCAGATATCTGTACATTGCTTTCATCTTTGACCTCCTTGACTGTATTCACTTCATCAGCATAGATATGTACTAAACCAAGACGTACTGCATCTTCTCCAATTATATGGGGGTACTAGAAATCAACATTTAATACCGTAAACTTCTGAAAGTACCATTTTGTATTTCTGTTGCAATGCAAGTTTATTTCTCCTGTAACAGGTACTGTTGTACCATTGTAGAATTGTACATAAGAGGCTTTTAACAGTTCGAAAGCTTTCCTCCTTATGAATAAGTATTCTAGGCATAATTGAGCCTTTTTGGTAGGAGTCTTGGTTTTTGGTAGAACAGCTAGTGCCAAGTGTGCAAAATATTTTCGTCCGCCACTACGGGTTATTGTGAAGACATCACCATCATCCGAGCAACTTTGTGTGCTCTCATCGGAACTGTGACTTGTTACATGGACATTGTGTCGTTTGCCTCCAAAATCTTGTTATTTTGGACTTTTAGGATACTTTACTTTTGATTTGCCTGTTAACATGCAAACTTTCGCAAAATGGTTAAATATTTGGCAAGATGAGCAACGTTTGCCTTGTGCTGGACATTTACTTTTTGATCGAGGTCTCCCCCACACCAGGAGCAATTTGTATTCTTCGCCTTTTACCTTGCCTTTGTTGGCTTCTACTAGGCTTGTTTGCACACTTTAGGCCACGGTTGTGACGTGCAAAAAATTTAATGTGGAAAGCTCCTTCATTTTCTCCTCTGTGAATTCAAATGTCGTTGCAATCTCCACAGCTTTATCAAACTCTAAAGAGTCCCACTTGCAAAATAGCCTTTGTTTAAGCTCTGAGTCACGTATGCCAATAATAATCGGTTCCTACAATCTACTTCTGTGTCTCGATCGTAACCGCAGGCAGCAACTGATTCTTTACTCTTGTTTCCCATGCAGCTATGGGCTCATCTTCTTCAGACCAGAATATGTCTCACTCAAATAACTTGTTTTGCCAGGATATTGTATAGAAAAGGCAGCAAGAACTGCTGGTGGGTCTCTCCACTGCTCGGCTGTCAGGTTTAGTGTATACTGTAGTATCTTACGGAAGTGTTATCTGTCATAGCGAGGAAGCTTGAATTGCTTTGTAATTTTCTACCTAAAGGTTATACCTTATAGGCTCTTGATGGATCGATGTCGTCTCAAACTTGCTAGGCACCTTTTATTCAGTTTAGATGAATCACTATCAGTAGTGATGACACCGCTCACGTTCCTTTTCTTGCTTTAACATTCTTGTGCAGGGCGGCTATAGACAGCTGCTTTCCACTGAGCTTTCATTGATAATTAATCAGTGACCTTTTTCCATACCTATTTTTTGTCGCCTGACCTAGACCTTGCAAATTTGGAGTGCATGTGACAAAAAATATGTGGAGTAGCAGAATATGTTTTAAAATTATGGAGCGGTTTCACAAAAATAGCAAAAATTATTTTGACATTAAAACAAAGCAATTAGAAGTAGTAGACAAATGATAGGAATGTAGTTACTGAGTACGGCTACCGTTTAACTGATTTGGTCTCAGGGAGTAGGTAACACTAAGTAACCCGTGACACGGTGTTGAAGATTATTTCTCTCTCCTGATAATACATTTTTAGGCGGGACTTCCTGTACCGTGGTGAACTTTATTACACAAGAAGGGTAATGAGCCTACAGAATCGCCTACTCAAACATCGATTTATTCTTTAATATGTTACTTCACTGATCAACTTTTTCTTATTTCAGTCATGAGTTTATGATCGATTACTGTAAAACTGTTAAAACATAGACATGATTAAAAACCAATTTCTCTTTAGATTCTGACGCTTACCTCTGTCTCATGTCAGCGATGAGTCTTGCAGGATGAACAGTATATGCATCAAAAGCTATTATAAAATTGATAGTGCAAAAACATTTTAGCACTGAAAAGCTTTTTTCATCTGACGCTTCTCAGAGTACAAAATCGTCAGAACTAAAATTGAGAAGAAATCAATGGACCTTAACCCAACTGTGTTTTAAAAGTAGCCAATCAGAACTCTGACTGCCAGATAGGTGTTGTTTTGACCAACCAGTGCCTGTGGTAGTGAATGGTTAAGCGAAGAGGCCTAATTCTTTTTGTCTACAAAGCAACGGTTTTCTTGCTTTGATGTGGACGGACCTGTTGTGATCCGAAATGTTTTCACCATTTCGTGCAGTTTTATTCTTTTGTACCACCAACAAACTTTTAAAATTGATAGTACAACGCGGTTTTGATAATTTTTGGTAAATTTTTGTCAACAGTTGTAAGCAAATCGCTTAAGAAGTTTTCTAATTTTGAGATTGATTAATACCAGAAGCGTACTTGTTCTAACTCGTACCAGTTCTTACGTATGACGTATTGAATTAAAACATGTAGTTAGTGGTCTAATCGTATCCCCAAATATTTTAGTCATCAAGGCAATCCCCAATTTCTTGGCCCTAGAGCGGCCGCCACTACCTCGTGGCCACCATTTTTAAGAATAGGTACATGTGCAAATCTGATGTAAACAATAAGGCAACAGCTTATAATTCTTGTACATTTGACTAGTTACTCTAGTTACTACATTTGCACCCAATCCTCCATCGGCGAACATCGATACCCAGCTTTATTCAATTCTGAAGACAAGACTCTCTGCACCTAGTGAATACATAGTGTAAAGACTGCCACCTGGCCCATGGATCTGTATACGGTACATTGAAAGTTGGAGAGTTTCATCGACAAGAGTGGGTTTGAAATAATCAGTTTTGAAACGATACTATAGAAGCAGAAATATGCCACTCCAGGAAAACCCCATTTGCCTTAACTAACCCTATAACCCCAAACTTTCTTAGTATTTTGTTTCTTCTCCTAACTCTAAGTAACAAACGAAACGATGCAGTTACTTGACACTTTGTTCTGCTAAGAAAAGTTCAAATACGTTCAAGTGACAAGAAAGCTAAGACAAGGAATTGTTCCTTGGCTCCACCTACAGTGTCAAAATCCAAAGAATTAACTTAATTGTCCAAGAGATCATTTAAGCCTGTAACAATGTAGTTAATAGACAGCAAGAAGCTCAGCTCAACCGGTACCAGTAATTTGTGCAGTCAACATGTATGGTCAGTTAATAGAAATAAGAGACAAAGACAATACGAGAAAGCGCAAAGTGCTTGGCGTCAACTTGTTAATTGACTTTTTGTATTCCTTTGTATTCCAGTGACTGCTCTCGTGACCTCAATTGTTCGCTCTTTATTGTAGTTAACAGTAAATCTCCACAATTCACAGTACGAGATGATATCGTGAATGAAAGATAGTGAAAATTGGGTCACCATTGGTCACTATACTGTAAATTATATTACCAAGTTGTTGATTTTAAAGAACTACAGTGTAGACAGAAAGTTGCGTTCTGGTGACAGTAACTTGACCTCGCAACGCTCCGCCGAGCGATCCAACTTATCTTGATCAACAAGGCTCTTGTTTCGCTCCATTCATTACCAATAGATGTACGGTCTGTTTCTCATGGCAACGTAGATGCTTTTTCATAAGTGAACTGTGTAGAAAGTCAATATTTATTACTACGTGTTATTGGGGAGAGCTGCTTCAATATGGCAGCCGGTAAGCTTTTGTGATTGAAATCGTTGAGGCAGTTCAAAATATATAACGTCGAGATGACAACTCAAAGTGTAGCAAGCAGGACAGCACCTTATTATGACAGAAAATGGATATTTGAGTTTTATCCGGTACGTATCGATTTGCTTATATTTTCAGAGGAAAATAATGTTACTGAACGTTTTCATCTTGTAATATTTTAATGAACGTCGACATTTTTCACCCTGGTCGTCCTCGAGTTCATACACACGACTACTCGTCGGGCTAATCTACAGTATAATCACAATCTTACTTTTCCTTTCTTTGCTTGCAGGTTATCACTTCGGCATAATTAAATAATTGAATACTGTTTTTCATTGTCTGCGAGAGGCACGTTGTGGATTTGTTCTCTGAAGCTAATCAGACAGATGTTGTTACGAGCAAAAGCCACCACGACCTCTTTTTGTCAGCTTTGTTGTTACTCCGTGGCAAACTACTTCAGGACTGAAAGAAGTTCATTATGTCTATCATGAACTGTTGACCATTTACGAATTCTGTCTGGCTTGTTTTATCTTACTACTGTACTTTCATCCAGCTGCAAGGTGGCTACCACGTATGAGAAGGGCCGAAAGTTGCGTTGTGGAGTTATTGAAAACTGGTTAGGAAGCGGCAGTTTTTCTCGCCATATGTGAAGCCGAGATCAATTTGAATTATAAATTTGGCAACTGCGAGTTAGAGTATGAGGATACAGTAACTTTTCAGTTGCAAATAACGCCCTTGGGAAACTGCTATCGACTTTTCAAAGGCATAGGGGAATAGTATAGCATCACCGGCAGCGTGGTAATATGAAACAAACGGCGTTTTAGCAAGTCGTTTTAGCGTATACTAACCTGCCGATAGTGATACTCGTCATGGAAATACTATATCAGTCATTTTCAGGCTTTCCTTTGGCTGACCTTTTGAACCACATAATTGAGTACTATCTGCTACCGTATTGTGTGAGGAATGCAGTGTGTAACGCTTCCAAAACTGATATCATTTAAGAAATCAGAGTTTTTGATCTAGTGGAGGTATATTTTAGATATAATTTTATGTACGAGTCTGATGTTGTGACAGTCTCAATTGTGAACGTGTATTTTACGTCGTCTACAAAAGTTGAAAATAGGAAACTTCGTGAAAATTGGCAGAGAGATGAAAAAACGTGGCCTTCGGGGGTTCTTTCCCGGTGGAACTTGTCTTTTTATCCTTTTTTTTCATTATTCACTCTTGATATGTACAATCTTTTGTAAACTAAAAGAATTATTTTGACATTCGAGAACGATAGTCTTATAAGCATAAGGGCTAATGGAGACTGGGTCAATTCCTGATATTCGTAACAATTCTTCGCAATTTTCGCGAAAGCCCTGTCTTACAGACTTCAGTATTATTTTTTAAAAGAGCGGATTTGAAATGATAAGTTTGTGTAGATACTAGCGGAATAGCATGTCAGCAATTGGGTTCGAAACTGGGACCCACCGTCAAATGGTACAGAGAGGCTGGTCTCGAACACTTCGTAAACCTGGATGCACTCCGATGGAGTATTGGGAGCTAATGTGGTGACTAGAGATATAGATCATTTTATCAACGGCCTCACCAAGCTCATTTAGTGGAGTACACGCCGCGAATGCGTCTGTGATGGATTCTAATCCTTTACATATTTTATTGTATCTCTATTATCTTGAAATTTGTCTAGAATTGAATGGTTTTGATGTATTTCTGCTTTTCAATTACCAAACCACATGGCGGAAAAGGGGAAATAATCTTTAAAAGTGAGAGTAGCTTGGTACAATGCCCACCACAGTAGGACATATAGCTTATACAGGGACGTAGGAACCCGGGGGGTGGGGCACTGGGGCAAGATTTTGCAATAAGCAAAAAGTGCCCTTTTATCCACTCTTAATTCCAACTCGTAGTGAAGTGTTCTGTAAGTGAAAAAGTGCCCTTTGACTATTGTGCCCAGCCTCCCCAAGTTTGAGATGCTTCCTACGTCCCTGAGCTTATACAACAAGTAGAAAAGAAACAGGAAGTTGTCATTGGTCCACTGTGACGTATTGTGAAACATTTAATGCAGTGATAATACTAGAAAGGCGTTGTATCCCCTGTGTTGGTATTTCTTTATCTCTCCAGCAATTTTTTTGAATTCTGATAATAGTTCCTCCACTAAACCACTTGAAGGTATAATGTAGACTTCCAGAGGAGTTTCCTCTTTCCACTCATGTCATAAAAGTGTATACTTGCATTGGTATATTAGTTTAAAATCACACGGACGATATTGAAAACAGTTTATTTACGTAAATGCTGCTAGCGAGAGGCTCCATTTACAACAAAAGAGAAAACGTCAAGAGACATCTGGAAGGAAAGACAATGGTTTCGGTGACTTCTTCTCAACAGATACACTGCCCA
>JAAAKL020016421.1:0-11037 GCA_010016065.2 Carybdea cf. marsupialis auct. non (Linnaeus, 1758) | reverse complement strand
ATCTGAAACTAAAGTAAGAATAAAGGCATGCTGTATGAAATTTTGCCAGTTTTTTACAGGTTATTCTGTGGACTATCAGTGCCGTACAGAAAACGTTTTCAATTTGACGAGCACCGTATTGCAAGAACAACAATTAAAGTTACTTACCCCATGTTCCAATAATGGCCTTAAATCCCTCTGCGTGAGAACTGGAATCACTCAAAAAGTAGAGTAAAAATCGCCCTGCCATAAAATATGTTTGACTTACTGATCTACAAACTTGAAAGGTTGGCTTGTCATGACTACTGATTGTTTTGTTGTAAACTTCAATATAGTCGTAGGAACAGCTTTTATCCTCTAGCTTAACAGACAGGAAATTGATGGTGAGACCAGTGTTTGACGCTTGATTCTCTAATACAAAGAACCAGCTACATTTCATAAGAGGGGGGTACTTTGTGGGATTTGCTGGGTCCTTTGGAGATTCTATGGAGATCTGCGTACCTAAGCGTAAAATATAAATTCCTCCACAACCTAAAAATGAAATAAAAGATTTCTGAAATTAGCACAAGAAATAAACAACTTGTATGGCATTTTTCTTTAATTTTCCTCATTGATACTTCCATCCATTTAATTTTAGCACATTTCGTTAGCACACATAAATATAGTATAGCATCCTATAGCTGAAAGGCACAGTCTATATTTCAAGCCCAGGTTAAACGATTAATGTCTTGTTTATATTTCGCTGTATAGTAGTCGATTAATATTCTGTGTCCTGCACAGAGTTTTGTTGAATCATGCAACAGGGTTCTCGCCTGGAGTCTCATGATTTTTGGCAGCATTTACATGGGGGGGAGGGGAGGGGCTCAATACTCGAATGGCGAAATATATTTATGATCGGGTATACGGTTCAATAAGAATAATCCTCCAAGACTACACAAGGTTATTTGGCCTCGCATTATTTCGTATTTATATGGCGTTCGCTCGAGAATATTTGCAACTTGAATTAATCTTATCATCTTACAATGAAGTAATGATGTGATACTATCTTAATTGTACTCATAACTGATCTGTAGTACATCTTATGACATCGCCTGGTCGCATTTTGATCTTCTCTTTTGTTTTATTTCCGCAACGCACCCTCGTATATTTAATCTGCCATGTGCTCAGCTGTCTGATGCGTTCAAACAACATCCCCCCTCTTCTCCGTTCAGGTGACCTTATATTAAACTTGTAGCCACTGTTCAACAGACTAGTAGTCTTCAGCGCTGGTCTTTGGTCATAAAAATGGTGATTGTTCTGCAATTTTAGGTGAATAATTTTTCGTACCACAGTTGCTTTGCACGGCCATGGATGGTCCCTTGGCAACTTTCATTTCGTTTATTTTTTCATTGGACCTTAATAGGAACGATCCCCGTCCTAACCTTATGCAAATCAAAAATAAATGAGTTTTATGGAACATCTACCTACAAAATTTTTACAGATAATAACTAAGGGGATACAATGCTACTGAAGGCATGAAGTTTCTAGAAATATTGAGGCTCGAATGGGCAGATGTTAACTATAAGGGACAAGGAATGTTTAAAGTGCAACTAAATATGTTACGTCTTGAAAGCTTTAGAATAGTGGGAAATGGGCTAACTGGGGCCTGCAGCTATTCAAGGGAACTGATGATTGATATTTACTTAAATAACAGAACTGTATTGGAGCCACTTCCGCCGAAAATACTTTTTCCTACGGACCCATTATCAAGAAAAGCAATTGCCAATTAAGTGGCTATTCCTTTCGACGTTTAGACATACCAGCGTCATTTTCAAATTTTTTGTCTGGCTTGTTTTCTCTTAGGCTTAACGTGGCTTTATGGTCAAAGTTATTTGCCTTGGAGGCTGTAAAACGACTATTAAAGCAATGTTATAAAATAGGGGAGTATCTCAAAAATATGAATGCGACCAAGAGATTCGTCAACAAACCTAGTGGCATTCAAACAGCATAATAACACGAAAGTACACCTGGAATTATTACTGTAAACGAGGTATTTGTGCATCCCATAAAGTCCAACAGATTCTCTAATAGCAATTTTTTGGGTTGCATACTCGATTTCGAGCGTAGCCTCGATTTCGTCTACGAGGAGAGTAGCACTTTATTGGAATGTTATTATTAGTCACGTACCTTTACTAGTCACAATGTACGATAGAGAGAAGGAGACAAAGGCTGCACCGATATGTGGATTCAGGTATAAAATTGTTGCACCATGAAAATCGAACACTTTGCTAGAAGCTCCATTCCAACTACTGGGATCAACTCCTGTCATGTTCACTATTTGCCCTTTCGTATCAATAGCAGTGAAAACAAGGACGTTTGGGTCCGATTTTTTCGAGATAAACACGTGTTCCATTAAAATGTGGTAATGATATTCTCTCTGGGCATTCCAGATCCAGAGGCAGCCTGATGGACTGGTAGATGAAAGTTGCGCATGCTCAAAACTCCCTTTTAACAGGCTTGAATACTTGTAGCAATCTAGAAAGATAAAGCATGATACAGCAATTAAAAGGTGATAGAATCTTTAATGTTGTGACGTTATAACTTATTTAGGCCTGGGGGTTTTGGGACTGCCAGGCATGGGAGGAGGATGCTAATAGGTCTGGGCCTAGATTGATGCTAATAACTATACATGTAAATACACATCGCTTAGGAAAGAAAACGTGCTGAGTGGTCAATAAATCAATGGACAGAAAGTCAAGGAATATAAGTTCCTGTTTCTGTTCCTGAGTGATCCAATGTGCAATGACGTTGTCATCGCCGAGTCGGGTGAAGACGTCTCCGAATCAGCTCGTTAAATTCCCCTATATTCAGGGTGACCTTCTTTGCCCGTTGTTCATCAAAACCGAGCAGTTCTGCGATCTTGATCCAAGGATCGTGATGGTATGGCTTAAGTATGCTTCCTGAATCAGAGGTATGATGTTACAACACAACAAAATAAGACCACTACCACCGCCATCACACTGTCAGTACTTTCACCACATCACTAATACTACAAGACTAAAACCACAACACTAACGATGTTGCCACACTCCAAACAACGAAACACTAACACAAAGGTCCTAAATTATTACCACAACAGCAATATCACAACAGTAGCATCGCAACAGTAACACCAAAACAGTACACAAACAACAAAAAGCCACAAAATTAGCACCACAACAGTATCACGACAACAATAACACCGCAACAGTAACATCACAACTGTAACACAAGAAAACTACCGCTGCAACAAATAATGAAGGCTTTGCAGTATCCCTAGTTGTTTTCTTTTAAAAACTGAATTTCAAACTCATCAACACCCTCATATCACTCCCTTACTGATATCCATCCCCTTACTGATATCTACACAAACTCTTACCAGCCCTGTCCAATATATGCTCTTGTACACGTTGGTAACTAATGTCCATCAAAGCTCACTAAATAGCAATGCACTTGCATCTTGCTGTCTCTGAACTAATCAGCACATTTAATACACAAAGAAACTATTGATATCCACTATGACCAGGGCTTCTAGTAAACGTGTCAGGGGTGAAAATTCAACGAGGGACATCCCCTCAAACGATTTGTTTAACAAGACGTTGCTGCAGTGGGTGCAACGTATCTCTCGTATGCACTTAAAATCTCACGATAATTGAAGTAAGCTATTATAGCCGCCAAATGTCAAAGTAGACCAAGTATAAGTCAATCATTAACGTCTGATATCTTCATCTTTTGAAGAGTCTAGCAATTTGATTTTCTAAATTACCCATAAAGACAATTTGACATCTTTGACACTAATATTACTGCACTCTAAAGAAAATCACTGTGATATACAATAACTCATAACACGTTATCTGCAAGTGCCCTGTTGGTTTAGCTATTACTGAATATAACCACCAAAACACATTGATTCAACCTGCCTCACAAGACCGAAGGAAAATGACATGTACATAAATAATAAAGTATTTCACAGAATGTTGGTCAATCAGTCATCAGCATAGACTCTTCAACCACCGAGTCTTTTTCCGACGTGTTCTATTGATAGTTTTTGCAGTCTTCTCTAGTTAAGATTTCGTCAGAACTCTCAAATTGTCTGCGAAATCTGAAGCAAAAGTTCATTAAGAGATCGAAATGGAGGGTCCTGTATATGCAAAACCTGTAAAAACTAAGCGATCTAAGGGGCCAGCACCGCCTCCTCCAATACCCCAAGTTTACGATACACTCGATCGAACAAAAGAACACGAAAAACGGAGGAACTCGTCAAAGCAACCATCACCAGCGTTGGAGTTCTCGAAGTCCTCCACAACGGAGGCTTTCAACGAGAAAAGCCAATCTACTGCATCTTCTGTAGTGAGTGTCAATGCACCAAATACAGGAATGCCGGTTGAAACTTCTATGCAAATGAAGCCTGGGAGCCGTAGCAACTCTTTTACTAGCAGGCAAAGCAGTGACAAGGGAATCCACATTGTAACAAATGGAACAAGCAAAGAAAGGTTTCCAATCAGCGCTCTTGATTTTAAGGACACTAACGATATGGTACGTGAATTATCGACCCTTGATGTTCCCGATCTTACTGATCGTTTTGTACGGCTTTTAAGGAAAAGATTTCAGCTAGAGGAACTATTTATCGAAGTTTGTTCTAAGGATGGCGTTATTGTATCTGAGCAACCAGAGGGAAACTCTCCAACACCGACACATACAGCGATTGGTGGTCTGCATGTACAAGGGGCTGAGCAGAGATACATCAGTTACGATGAATACGATCCGGATATTTTAACCAAATACGAAAACACGGATATTGCAGTATTACGTGAGGAAATGGCCAACGAGGCTGCTGATTTGCGGAGAAAAGCAGCTAACATGATGTGGACTGTGGAAAATATCGAACGTATGATAGATCCGAATTCCCGAGTGCGATACGTTAGAAAAGAAAGCTTTTGACTTACACTATAACATTGCCTATGGTATCCTAAGTCGGGGGTTCGCTGATAAACAGCGACGTAGAGGAGAGAGCAGGGAGTAGGATTGGTACTAAACATCATGATAAGTAGCTAGAGCTGGATTTTAATTTTTTTAAAACTGAAATATTGTAATTTATAGAGGCTTTTCAAATACTTCTGCCGTCCCTTACCAAGTTTATTACGGAACTGTACAAATACAGTCAGTGACGGTCCCACCCTCTGCTTATTTGTAGACTGCAATCTAGGAAAGTTCAGTATATGCATTTGGAAGGGGCACGTCATAGTAACCAAGGCTGTCAATGTTTACAGTTGACAGAAATTGAATCACAAGTCAATAGTGCTGTTCCAATAAGGTTGTCTGGTTTCTGAAAACGTAATCCGTCCAGAGAATGGCCGCCGAAAACATCCACATCCACAATGATAACTCACAAGTTAACTTAAGAATAGAAAGAATTGTTTCATCACTCGAGTATAACATAAAGTTAACGAATTTAGGGGGACGTCACTGGGTCATGCTAAAAATTATGTCACAAAATACCATGCAACGTCAGATGCGATCATAATTAGAAGATGCCTATGCAGGCGTTCTCGGTAATAAAATTTAAATTGTTGTTAGGGAGCCCCACCGAACATACCCATATAGCGATAGCTCAGCAGCTTCACTCTTGGTCTGGCTCCCACCGTCAAAACGTACATTGATACGATCAGTAACGGCGCCAGCCTAGAAAAGCGGGGATTTTTCATTTATTTACGTACCATAGGGCGTGGGTGTAGGCGCGGTGATATAGTTGCAATCGTTAGTTTTCTGTTAATTTCCCAAAGAATCTTAATAAGGCTGGTCACAGTCTTGATAGTGAAGAAGGTGGAGAAGAAGGAAACCTTGTTTAGGAAGCCGTAATAGCGACTCACAATATGCCTTTAGGAACTTCATGGCACATGTTTCCTTCATTCCGTATTCTAATACTAAACGACGGTAGGATAAGTAGGATACTAGGCTATACTAGAGAATGGTACAAAGTATCAGTCTAAGCACTAATGTAAATTGTTAGTTCTGTAAAGAGGAACAGAATATATAGCTGACTAAAACGAGGCAAGGATCTTCACTATGACACAGTAGAATGTAAAGCTCTTCGAAATGCCAATTCTATACCCCCACCCCCACCCCCACGCCTACCGTCTCTAAAGATGTTCCCAAGTATGCAAGTCGCCACTAGATTATTGTCACTGTAACGTTATCTCTTGTTATGTTAAGTAAGTGATATGACAAAATTAATACGTGGACGTATAAAGTGTGACTCTAATTTTAGGTACGTTGATCTGTGAGAACGTATTCAATCTAGCTTTTGGAGTTACTGACCACAAGCTTTTGTACGTTCCCCTTGACGTTGACGCCACTGTGATGACAACTATCGTTAGTAAAGTTACATGTAAATGACATTACCAAAGGCCGGGAAAAACGTGCCTTTTTACCTTTGTCTTGACAGCATAACCTATTCAATGCTTTGGATTACGTTACCTTCTTTTAAGTAGTATGACTCATGTCAAGAAAGACGCATCACTCAGGTGGTTAAATTATTCAACATTTTAAAGATAAATTTTGTGATCAATTTGCATTATGATGCACGTTTGTTACGTAGAGTAGGAGCACATAAAAATCAAATAATGTAGTCAGTTGCAATCATCCTTCTTCGATCAATACATCGAACCCAGACCTCTGGCCTTCACACAGGCCCTTATTATTTAAATACCTGTTCACACTGTCATTCCTAGAGCTCCAGCTATACAACAAGTTTTAATGTATGATAATTAATGGAATGAAACACTTACGCGAAGACACTATGTACGCCAATGCCTTGAATCTTCCTTTATTGTCGTCTGACGCATACGTCACCTGAATATAAGACTCGTGCGAGTTCTGCCAAACGGATGGTAAATAGTGGAGACGACGACATTGTTCTGCCATGACAGTCGGATTTGTAGCAGTCCTAGTAAACCGCTGGAAAGCAATCACTTCCTTGTGAGAGTTGCAACTCCCGGCAATGCTATGCTTCAGCTCCAGCTCCATCACAACAACTACTATGGCTTCTCCCTTTTTTACTGAAAAGGTCCACGGGCAACGAGCTAACGAGCTTGTAGGTAAAGAAGGTGTAGTTATTACCAGGCCACTGTTCTTCGCACCAAAAAATCCACCACACACTAAATTGTATTCAAAAAGTACAAAGCGTGTAAATAAGTTTGAAAGGTAGTAAAGTTTAACTCGAGGCTCTGGTAAATGATAAGCCTAATACCGAAACTTGGCTGAAATATATCCTGTTAAACCATGGAACTGGTCAGTAAACGTATATAAGAATAATTGGATATCAAAGGTGGCTCAAAAAAGCAAAACGATACGAACATAGCAATAAAAGATAAGTAATGTAATGAAAAAAGATATCATATGTATAGCCACAGGTTCATAGCTTCGCCGACATAGTACTGAATCATTTTGAGTACTACCCCTAGCGCGTAGGAAGTCTCTATCCTTCTTTTCTATCATACAAGTACTGCAATTGTAGAAAAATTCTTTGCAGTGCTTGGCTTACGATTATAAACCATGTTAAAATCTTCAGATTAAAGGGTTTGCTCGTGCTTTCCTATGTTCTTCGTATGAATTTTCTGTGCGCCTCCATGATATGTACTTTTTTCAATGCGGTTAAACACTGTTCAGAAACGAAACGAATGTACAGAGCATACGTTTAACAGAGCTCTGGTGAATATCTGTCATGAGGAATTGATTTTTGAAGAACATACTTTCGGAACCTATTTTTGCGGACGGTGTTTCGCGGAAGTTATTTTTGCGGAATTTCTTTTAGTAGCTAGAAGCCGAAAGTGGACATTTTCTATTAGCAGTTTTTGTAAAAGATAAATACAACAATCATTTACATTCGAGCTGTCATGCAATTCACAACGTGATCTCCTCATAGTTTATAATACCTTCTTTCCAACTCTTCTCTTCTATTAGTGAACCAACTTTATTATTGTTAGCACTATCTGCAGTCACCGTAAAGGTCTTAATTTCTGTTACGTATAATAAATAATTCATTATACCGTTTTTTTAGTAAACTTAGGGGTCCTTGAGAAAGACTCCCCTTTTTCAAGTTCAGTAGCTCACGGACATAAAACAGTCTCATTGAATTGCTCAGTAACCAAATGATTGATAGCCACCGTGGTCCATGGCTTTGCTGTCTAGGTGATCCATCTCTCCATGTTTTATGGCTTTCGATCTGCATATGAGGGTATCCCATATTTCCAAATGTTAATACGATGTGAAGCATCTCTTGCTGTAAATACTTTACCGAACAAATTGTTCAATCACGAAGATAGAAACCAATAATAATACTTCTCTTAGTAATTTTGCTCTAACAGCCGGTTGGAAAGATAGTGCACTGCTTGTCAAGTCATTCTTGTTAGTTAGTTCATTATCTTCTCTTATAAATGTCACGTCTAGAGAGTTTAGTTTACCATCTAAGTCTTCTTCCAACGTAAATTGAATGTTACTCTTTACTTTCTTTAGGACTTCTAAAATTCGCTGTAAATTCGTTCTTTGTGGTACAAAAATTACAACGTCGACTCATCGTTTGGTACACATTTTCTCAGAAAAAACTAACAAGACAAGGGAAATCAAACTACTCCAGCACCTCCCCTCCCCCCAACAAGACAATATAACATATTGTAAAAGACTTCCCTTACGGTCCCAGGATACTCTTTTCTCAATAATGAATTCATACTTTATCTTAGCTTAACTTCACTTAACTCTCATCATACCTTCAAGCGCTATCTATGTCTGTTTACATCTTTGAGATGCAAAACTTTGCTAAAGGTCTTAAAGTTAGGGTTTTGGTTTAGCTTTTTTTCCACAAGGCTTCCAAACAAACAAACACAAACAAACAAACAAACTTACACAAGCAATTTGTGACATAATTTTAACATATTTATATGACATCATACTGAACATACAATGGTAGTGCAGCCCTTGATAATATTTCTCGGAGGTTTGACCAAAACGAAAAAACCCGTGCATGACAGTAGACACATAACATTCCCTTTCATTGATGCTCTTATTTGGTATCTGCCTCTTTCCCCGTGGTATTAGGGGGCTATGGTATGTCGCTCTCCGAAATCGATGATTTCAAAATTATGAGAGGGGCACTGCTTGATACATGGTATCTTCTCAAAGAAATTTGGCAAACGTTGTAGCTGCCACTATGTGATACAAAACACAAAACATTAACTTACTTGGAGAGTAACCATCAAAATAGATTTTCATAGTGCTTGCAAGCTTCCGGTAACGCGATACTTTTATCTTGAACACTACCGTATTTCCGCGAGCTCTAAATGTCTCCGGGGGCCCATGTCCATTGCAGAAAGGGCCGTACTGTTCTGAAGTACCACCAGCACCATATTCAACTATTGTTAATTGATCTCCCATACAAATGTTTGCTATATAATGGCCGGTGATGTTGTACGAGAGGATAACAAAACTGATCCGTAGGGATAATGAAATGATCAAATCAAGTTGACATTCTGTGTTGCTGTAGGCACGTGAGGTGTCCCATGTCACTATTTTCCCTAAGGGTTCTATTCCTGTATTCTTTGCATCTATTTCCTTCCTCATAGAACAAGACGCAGAATAAGTTCCTGAGAATGGAAAACAAATCAACATTAAAGTTTGATAGTGCTAGGAATTGACGTGCCCTAGAGTTCATTGCAGGTTTATCTCGAAGACCTGTCCTGTAATAGCTTCATGCAGTGGCACACCATGGGGTCATACATGTCAAACGGTATTTTTCCAGATACGCCCCACCGCCTCATTCAGAGACAGATTTCCCCCACCTTTTCCACAGGGCTACGATTAGGGCTAGGGCTAGGGCTAGGGTTAGAGTTAGCGTTAGGGTTAGGGTTAGGTGGTGGGTTTAATTTTTTTCAGTGCAGTTTTAAACAATAGTGGTGGGGGTATCTGGAAAAGTACCTGTGAAACAAGGTTCAATGCATACACGATTTTGGACCGAGTAGGTGAGGGATAACAACTGAAATGCCAGTTATTAAAGAGGTTGTAGGGAAGGATCCGAATAGATAACTAGTATATTTCTTACCAAACATGAAGATCTATTACTTATAACGCATGGCTAAATACAAATCGTAAGAGCTTTAATTGACATAAAAAAACCCTACTTATAACACGTTACATCTCAATTTATAATGACAAAAACAATACATAGCCTCGTTTTACATGTGAGGCATGACCAATTAAGTAACAATACCTTTATACTATTTAACAGAGGTATAGCATGTAGTGTAAATCCTGATCATTGCGTTTAAGTATTCAGAATGTGATAATCGTGCTCAAAACGTTTGCCATGCCGTTTTCTTGTGTCGTTGTGAATATACTATTTCCACTATTAAACGTTAAAGCGTTTCATTCATTTAAACTTTTAACGTTAACATTGGTTGACTTAAACCCTCTTGAAATAAGCAGACTCAGATGTAAAGCGCAAAGAATACTTAGGTAAATATTGCGCGATACAGGACAACGACGACGACGACGACGATGATGATGATGATTATCATTATTGTTGTTGTGGTGGTGTTTGTTGTTTATTTCGGTTTACTTTTATCTTAGCGTATATCATATCGTGTAATACAATATGCCGGCAAGGAGACTGATGGATTGTATAGATTGAATAGATAAATAAATATTTGAAGTTTATGATTATGATTATTATGATTATTATTAATATTATTATTATTATTATTATTATTATCTAAATAATACGTTGCCCACACTTAAAAATCTTCGTCTTTAGGAAAAGTCTGATAGTGCATCCTGTTTTTCTTGTCTGAATACCCAAACACTTCAACATGTTGTTTCTAGTTGCCCAGTCCATCTCAATGAAGGAAGGTTCAATTGGCGAGATGATTCTGTTTTACATATAATAGCCGACTTTCCGTATACGTGAAAGATGTTACGATTTATTGCGACACCACGGACTATCCATCACCATCAATCATATCTGGTCAAGATTTACGACCCGATATTATT
>JAAAKL020016420.1:0-11037 GCA_010016065.2 Carybdea cf. marsupialis auct. non (Linnaeus, 1758) | reverse complement strand
AATGAGTAAACTACAATGCTGTTATTTGTGGAAGGCACACGGTCTTTGTGGTTAGTTGGGAGCGCTTTCTTACTATTGTAAACGATACATTAGCGGTATTTAAAAATGAGTCAGATTGTGACAACTTTTTAACTGAACTCAACAACTTACACCAGACGTTAAATTTCACCTTCGAAAAGGAGAAAAAAGTACAAAATGAATTCGCTATTTCGTGGAGTTTTATTATTCTGTGTCATCAACAAACCTTTAAATAAAACAGTATGAATTTGTCCAATGACACAATTTATCCCCTTGACGGTAAAATATAGTTATGCAGTTTGTATGTATGTGTGTCTCAGTGCATCCTATGCTTTTACCTATCCATTTTACCTCCAATACCTAGAAGTCTTGATGTTTCAACATATGTATATATTTCTATGTTTATTTGCATGTGTGGTATAATTTTCTCAAGAACTCAAACTTCCATATTTATGAGATCTGTAAAGACTACTTAAAATAGAAGAACTTCGAATAACGTTTCAATCGATCCTTTACCATAAACTGTTTCCGCAATTGCAATCCTTGTTCATTGTTACTCGGGTTTTTTAGGACGCATCTCTTGTGGCTGTTGATTATGCATTTAGTACAGCTATAGCTGACTTTTTTATGTTATTATTAAATATTTTCTCAAGGGTGGTAACTTGAAAAGGGATCTTTGAGACGATGAAGGGAAAACGTGCTATGTAAGTCATGACCGACTCGCTAATTCTAAAAATTTCTGCCTCCCCCAACCCCTCCTTTTTAATATCCTGCGCCCTTGAACAGGGATGGCACTTTTCGTGCAGAAACACGAGAGCAAACATTCAAGAACGAGATTTGGTGTTGAGGTATATGCACGACTTTATATTGAGCACAAGACTTATACGGTATGAGGACAGTGTCTATGATATCACAAACTGATCTTTCTGAGTTCTTCTTTCGTTCTACGAGTTCAAGGATGCTCTCCTCGGACAGTGTTTACAAGCAACTGTCCAGTTCCTTGTGCTTATTTCCGTAAGCCTCAAAACTAGTAAGAGGCTAATAACAACATTTCCAGGCCATTTCCTGTTTTTGGCTCCAGAGGATCTGCGACAAAAAGCTCCATAGTATTGTATGTTTGTTAGCCTCGAAATTTGTTGCCAGAGAAGGCTAAGTCATTTTGGGAAAGGAATATGAAATAACTACCCAACTTGATAATAATAGGTCCTGCACAGCACTAGAGAGTGGCAAACTCAAACCCTAAGTCTTCTTAGGAAGATTCCAGGCTCTCAAGTGCTTTTGAGAGTCGGGAATGAAGCAAGCTGTATGAATGGCGGATAGGTCGTGCAATCCTGAAGACAAAAAAACCGTCAGGTCCAACACAACTGGTGGAAAAATATCGAAACACACGAGGTATTTCCTTGTATGAAAAAATTTCTTGACCGTCGTAAGTGATGGCGTATGAGGTTTAATGTCTAGTATGGTCGAAGCAACGACAGTCTCTCGGGAGACGTTTTACTTGGCAATTATATCTTGTCTGTATTCAGTCTTTGTTTTGTTCGCTTCGGTTTCTTACCTTTCTCAGTGTCATCATCACGTTTGGCGAGGGTAAGCAGAACTATAGGACACCACAAGATTATCTAAACTTACATGAGGATTCGAAGGTCGTTTTGATACTTTCGTTTACGTGAAGTCGCTGACGTCGTTATTCACAATATTGTGGGACAGCTAAATTTGGTAGACCTATTAAATATAATGCCCGCATACAAATTACTCGGGAAGTTTTTGTGGTAAGTTAGAATTACCAGCAGAAGTTGACGTTTCCAGAGATCTATATCCTGCCATTTTCATGGGATCTATTACGTACAGCACTGCAAGTCAGTATCCGTTGTCAACTTGACCCGTGGAAGTGTCGAAACATCGCGTCATTGTTTTGGTTCGTCGATCGATGGGCGCACATTGGGCACTCACTCTCATGTTTTTTACTTTTACCATAAGATTTGATTGCTGGATTAGACCTATACTTTTTCAATGTATTATGCACAAATTGTACTGTTCATGTAGACAGCTTTTTTATTTCCACTCATAAACCCGTTGTCTAATGCGAATGGTGTGCAAGATGGCATGCTTTGTCGAGGTATCACGGGTCAGTATTTCGTCAAATACTGTGGCTTTCTTTCGTCAGTGGATTGTAACAGATCGGCAATCGTGGTAATAGCGAATGTAGAAGTCATGCGGTACAAGAAGTGCCAAGTAGAAATATTTCATATGGTCTCATAAATGTTTTTCTACAAGGTTTGTTCGCATTCTTAGCGCAGGCCCTATGTTTGCTTTGCAATTGTCACATTCACTTCTTTTTACCCAGTGTCTGTTGTTTCCTACGAAACTATACCATCGTACTCGTGTAACTAAATGACAAACTTTAACACCTCTTTTCCCTTTGGCCCTTTAAACAAAACAGACTTGGTTGCTTAACACACAATCGTCCCTTTCGAGCTATTTGTTAAACTCTTCACTGTGTTTTTCTGTAGATCACAAAAAGTGAAGCAAACACCATTTGAAAATATAGAGAAAAAACAATTCGTTGCAGTTAATTCTGAAAGGTATGATGTATTTTCTCAACGTGATTTTGCAACTGAAAGGTTGTCCAGTTTGTTTTTTATGAAATATATCCTTGAACTTGGAGAAGGAGAAGAGGTGATTAAGTCATAACTGATATCCACAACGGTAAATAGGTTAGCAGATACTGTTAATGAAACAGTTACATGAATTTAGATGACTTTGTGTTTCTGATATGTACAGTGTGAATGTGTATATAAGTAGAAGATAAATGTACCAATGCCATTTCTAAATATAAGAAGTTGGGCAGACGAGATAGCAATCATGGAATACATAGAAACTCAACAATGAATGCATATGTTGCTGGCAGGGATTGAAACTAGGACACCTTACACCAATAATGGTGACTCAACCACTGCACTAAATAGAGCAATATCTAAGTGAAAAATCTGGGAAGTCAACCCCAAATTCTTACCACCACCAGCAACAAAATTGTTCTGCTTGTTTCACTCTCAGCTTCACTGGTGACACTTCTGTATATAATTACTCAGGCAGACTCATCCAACAATCATGGAATACACCAACAATCATGGAATACATCATAACTCAATAAACATGAATGCATAAGGTGGTGGTGGGGATTTAATGTGGAATCTCTCACACTGAAAAATTGCCAATGCAACTGATAAACTAAGTAGTGCAGTAGTTCAGTTAATATTCAGGGAAGTCAATCCTTAATTCTCGCCACCACTAGCAACCAACAGAGATATAATTTTTATTTATAGATATGTGTAAAATATATAGAGAGAACTCAATAAACACGAAATGCATGACACTGGCAGGGTTCTAAACCAGGATCTCCTACACCAAAACCAGTCATTTAACCACTGCACTAAATAGTACAATTGTTAAGTTGACAATCTGGGAAGTCTGTTGCAGATTCTCACCACCACCAGCTAACTATTTGTTTCGTTTTGCTATTAGTTTCATCAGTTTAATTTTTCCATATATAAGTACTCTGGCAGACAGACTAGCAATCATGAAATGCATAGTATAGAACTCAATAAACACGAAATGCATATGGCACTGGCAAGGATCAACTTCCTATATTGTCAGCTTAGCTATTGCACTATTTAGTGCAGGGGTTCAAGTTGGCATTTTCGATGTGAGAGAGCCTGTATACAATGCCCACCATTGAATTCTATACTATGTATTTCATGATTGCTAGTGTGCCTTATCAATAGAAAATGGCACTGATGAAGCTAATAATAAAATGAAAAACATTAGGTTGCTGCTGGTGGTGTGAATTTGGGGTTGAGTTCCAGGATTGTCTACTTTACTCTTGCACTCTTTAGTGCAGTGGTAAAGTTGGGGTTTTGGTGGGGGCATCCTTGGTTTGATCCCTACCAGTGCTATATGCATTTCATGTTTATTGAGTTCTATAAATATTAGATATGTATATAAATGTATATATACATATACATACGTCAGAAAGGAAGATGTTATGTGATTACTACAGGTTTTGCTTCTTTGGAGTTCTTCTGGAATAAAGATTGCTATTAGTTACAAGAGATGTTATCCAGTAAGAACAACCCAATAGATGAATGGAATTTGATCCTATAGAAAGATATGATACATTATGCATCAATCAGCCCACGAGTTTAAGGTTGTTTCAAATTTGCTTATGAACATATATTCAGATTTTCTAAAATCAAATCATTTTTCTTGATTTGGAAGAATTTTTAAGTGATCTTTCCTTTTCTTTGTCAGAAATTCACACACACAGGCATACACAAATATATGTATATATATTATATATACATTGCATATTATACATGCATAATATATACATAAGTTATGAATAGTTTTCCATTCCAACACTCCAATTTTTAAAAGAAAATTCTAGTTGGAAGTTTCAATCTTCAGTCTATTTAAATTTAGTCCCTTGGTAAAGGATAGATATTGTTTAAGCAACTAAAGAAACATCAGATTGATATCTTCTTACTTTGGTCAATATATATATATAAGTACTCAGGCAGACACACAAGCAATCATGAACTACATAGTACAGATCTCATAAACATGAAGTGCTTGGGGTGCTGGCTCGGTTCGAACCCAGGATCTCCCACTCCGAAAGCGAAGACTTTACCATTGCACTAAATAGTGCAATAGTAAAGTCGACAATCCGGCTAGTCGATCCTGAATTCTCACCACCACCACCACCCTTATTTTCTTTTTCACTGTTAGCTTCATCAGTGCCATTTCATTGATATAAGTACTCAGGCCTAGTGTTACTATAATGGTTGCAATTGCACTTTTTAGTCACCATTAGCACCATGATAATTTCATGTCAGTAGTCATAACAATGAAAAAGGTATAATGGTTGCTTCTCATTTACATCATTCTACATTTACATTGAAATCAATGACAAATGACTTTCTTCCTGCTCCATCACCACAACTTTAGCAACATATCTTCCAGTCTCCCACATTCATGGTTCTCAGTAACATCACAAAATGCACAACTGACACAAAATGTGCATTTGGTTGTAACTGTATTTTGGATTGCGTTACGTGCTTGCCTATTACACTTAGTGTCTTATAGTCAAAAAAGATTTAAATTTTGTGGAAGGCCTTCTCTGTAACTTAACTTACAAAAGAAGCACCTGATATAGCCTGCACAAGTCAGAAAAAGTATATGTTCATTCATTAACAGCTTCTTATGTCTTCATTTCCATATTGTGTTTCTTAGCAATTTGTCATGTTCACAAGATATATAATATAATATGAAAATTAAAAATGCCTTAACTTCACAGCACCACTGATCTTCAGTATAGATTCTTTTCTAAATATTTTTGGGGAAACTGAGTAAATCAGGAAGTGATTATCAACTAAACAAATAATCAGAATGTTTTGTTTAGTCTTAACCAGCTTTTCCTCCTTATTTATGTATTCTTGTTTATGTTTTCTGGTTTATGTTTTTAGGGAATTAGAAACTTTAATAACAGAAGGGACTACTGGAGACTCGAAAGAGATTGAAAGTAACAAGAAAAAGAAATTAAAAGTAGAAGGTGGATTAAAAAATAACACAAAAGTAAAAAATTCAGGGAAAAGCAATCAAGATAGTGTTTTGGATTGTGAACAATTGATTGTTTCAGCAAATCATAACAAAAGACATAGTGATTCGTCCCAGGCTTGCACTGAGCCATCTTTTGCTACATCAAATAATACTAACAGCAGTTCTTCAAGGAGGAAAAGGAAAAAAGGGAACTCATCTGTTGGTTCACAGCCTTACACCAACAGCAAATCCACATCAAATACTGAGGAAAAAATTGAGAGCACCAATAAAAGTTCCATATGCCCAGAGAAAGTGGGTGGAGGTATTAACAAACAAGGAAAGAGACATTATAAGAAAAAGGCAAATACTGTTGAAGATAAGGTTTTGAAAGAGGCTTCACCAGTTAGTATAACTAGTGACCATCCATTTCTTAATGTGAGTAGTGTTGTAACACTCTCTCAACCTACTTCAGTGCCTGCTCCTGTTATTAGACACTCCTCATCAAAGAATTCAAAACCAAAGAAACAAAAGGCTCTTAAAAAAGCTGTATCACAGTCTCAAATTGGAAGTACATGTGAGCAGCATAAGTTTGTTGAAAATCCAAGCCAACTGTCACAAACACCTGAAACATTAGTGGTTACTGCTTCAGCACTTACTAAGACTCAAGCAAAAGGAGGTAGAAAGCGTAAAGTAGCCAACACTGCAAAGGTTGCTTCAAAGAAAGCTAAGCAGGAGGCTCTTACTTCAAAGAAGACCATTAACTCCAAAGATAGGGGGCCAGGACACACAGCTGACAAGACGGGAGGGAAAGTATCAAGAGGTAGAAGTCAGAGGGCTGGGAGTAGTGGGAACTCCAGCACAACGGGGTCCTGCAGCAGCACAAGGTGAGACATTATTTTTGTATATTTTAAACAAAGACACTTAATTTAAAGTGCTTCTTATGCAACAGTTTGTACAGAGGAAAGTTGGACCAGTTTTTATGGCATATAATCACTTTGAAGGAAGAGTAGCAGATACAATAATTTCTGTATAAAAATATTTCATTGTTTTAATCATTCTGGTGATGAAATTACTTGAGTTTTTTAACTATGTACTTATGTCTCTTAGAAAAAAATGTGTCTTTGTGTCAAGGTAGTTCTCATTCGATACTGTTACTGCCATCTTGTCTTTGCATACTTTGAAATTATCGTTGCCCAGCCAATGATCCTTATATGTTACCGTGAAGTGGGGTGAAGTTGATAGAGGGGGTGAAGTTGATAATTGCGTTCTGTAAATAAGTTAAGCCTAACTATTCAACCTTGGTCACATATTTTCGTTTTTCTATTGGTTTTAATCCATCTTTTGCTGGTTTCTATCAGCTGCTGTCAGGCTTTTAAGTGTTCCATATAGCCACCATTTTGTTGGGGTGAAGTTGACAGCTTTTGCAATGACAATTAAACCTGTTTGACAACATCACCAATAAACGATTTTTCACTCACTGATCAATGGATAGTGTCATGTCTTAAGTCCAGAAGCTCAGTGATTGGATATACCAATTTTAGGTTATGGGAGAAAAACTGTAAAAAACTATCAACTTCGCCCCACTTCGTGGTAAAAATCGAATAATTTTGAAGATTCAATCATAATTGGTCAAGTTATGTATGGTGGAGCACTTGCCATGGGTCATAAATATTGGTCACAATGTAAAATAGAGTATGTATTTGAATCAGATATTTAGCAAAGTCTCATGGACTTTATTTTGCTGTAGTGAGCCATGTATCATTAATCATCAACTGATTGAAGTGTCTGTACATAAGCACTCTATTAGTATGGTATTTAGAAGGACAGCACAGTTGTATTATAATAACTTCTTTATCAACATTTTCTTTATTTTAAACTTTTTTAATGTGAGGACAACTTATTGACTGCCTTTCCTTTCACAAATACATCCCCAGTTTCCACCTTGTCTAATCAGCAACTTAAGTGCAGAGACCAATCCAGCTACACTCCTTCAGAGCAGCATCTTTCAAGTTTAGCTTTGGAAAGCCTCTTTCCCTGCTTGCTTCCGAATCCATTGCCAAATCTCTTCTTGTGACATCTTTCATATCTTTTCCCAACCATGCTATAGCTATTACATTGTGCATCTCCATGTGACATGTATGATGATCTCCTCACAAACAGAGTCTACTTTGTAGCTTCTCTGATCAAGTTGTCCTGACCAGTTAGCTTAACCAGTCAGCTCCATGCCACACATCTTTCTCACCATTACTCATTTGGTTCCCCTGAGTAGATATTGAGCTCATGGCAGGGATCCATACATTATGACAGGTGTTGATTGACCGTACACTTCAATCTAAGAGTTAGACTTCTACTACTCATTACTGATGATATGTTGTTAAATGTCATCCATATTAACAATATTCTCTGGACTATTGCCACTTCTTTTCATCCTCCACTTCCACCTCAGTTACTCATTGTGCAACGTAGGTGTTCACGGAAGAAAATTCCTCTTAACTGTCTTGTTGTTGCAACTGCAAGTAGAGGCATGATGTCATATCATGTATCAGTAGTGTTTATTATGCAAAACTGTGCAGAACCATGCTTTGTTGCCTTTTCTGATCATGCTAATTCAGGCCAACTTCTTATAGCATCAAGAATTTTGTAGTGATAAAGCATACATCTGTGGAGTTTCTGTCATCTAATTTATGAATAGGAATGTTAAGAAATCTGCCACTGCAGGATCTAGAAACCTTAGGGGCCACTATCTACTACCTTAAACTTCTTAAACTTTATTGTTATTGTTAAGAAAAATAATCCTGAAATTTCAGTGTGTCATGATCATCATCATCTACATTTAATGTCACTTTTCCATGCTTGCATGGGTTTGATGATTTTCAATGGCTCTCTTCCACTCTACCCAGTTCTTTGCAAGTTCAAGGTCTAGGCCTATTTGGCTTTGGTCACTCTGCACCACCTGACACCATGTCTTGCAAGGCTGACCTCTTCCCTGGTGTCCATTAACTACCAAGTCCCTACATTTCTTTACCTAGTTGTTATCATCACATCGGTCTACATGGCAAAACCATGGTAATCTTGTTTGTTGAATAGAGTGCTTGATAATCTCTAAGCCCAGGCTTATTATAAACTCATCAGAGAATTTTTTATCTTTCAAAGTTATACCACACATCCATCAAACCATTCTCATATCCTTTTGCTAGTAACCTTGGTAAACACATTTCTTTTTGTGCCTTTTAAGTCTCACTACCATTCACAAGGAGACTTCTAACATATGCCTGGCATATCCTACCTTTCACACACAGAGAGAAGCCTCTGGTAGTGAGAACAGGTAGAAGCCCCCTGAACTTCTTCCATCCTCATGTCTCTTCTGCACCTCCATTGCAGCAAAGCATGTCACATAAATGAAAGGACTTATCAACAACGTCCAAGACAACACAATCAACAATGACACGCTATAGGCCTGGTCCCAAAGGTGATGCACATCCTACACTGAAAGTTGGTAGCCTCACTCAACCCTTCACATCACTGCATATGTTATGGATACAGTGGTTGCAGTGACTACAGAATCTGGAGTTGCTACTAACACTTCTCTTGCATACAGAGCAAGGATATTTGCCATACTCTTCACAGAAGAACTTTGCTACATTACTAATCATACCCTTGGCTCTTGTTATGTTGACGCAAGTCCCTTCGCTTCCATGTTTTCCTTCCACATCTTTAGATTCTCAGTGAACTCTTCTAGGATCTCTGCAATAATTACAAGATCATCTGCATGCAAGAGCTTTCATGTGTCTCAAGTTCAAAATACTGCAAAAGAGACTTAAGAACCATGATGAAAAGTAGTGAGCTCAGCACCGAACCCAGATGAACTCCTGTTGTCACCTCAAACTCACCACTAAATCCATGATTTACTTGCATAACAGATCTTTGACTGTACTACCTTGACAAACCATTCATCAGCACCTATCTTAGGCATTGTCTGGCTGCCAATAATAATCAGAATAGCAGGGAAGGAGGAGACTTGGCTCCATTAGAAAGAATTGTTTTGTTTGAGATCTTAGTATGACAAGAAGGGGGTCACTTGTATTCCATTTTTTCTCATATTCTTTGGGGATACAGGCAATTCAGATTTATGACAGAATCAAGTCTCATTAAAGAGTAAATTTTGTCAAATGCATTGGTTACTGGTCCTGGTTTGAAGATCTGTAGCTGTAGATGTTCAGACCTGTCTCTTGCTTTGTTTACTCAGAACCATTGAGTTACACATATATTCATAATAAGCCAATAAAACGCCGTAAACATTTGAGCATCTGAAGATGTATACTTCATTTGTATTTGACTACCATCGGTGCTGGGTAAATTCTACATGAATAGAATACCATCGGCCAACAACCAATAAATATGCTTCACTGAGTTTATTTTATTTAGTGCCACAGAATCCACATTTCAACCATAATACAGATAGCCATTGATGCTGGTTCCAAATCATGATATGTTATCATGCACTTATTGGGCTTGCAAAAAGGATGTAGTGTATGGCTTTTCACGTTTAAGAATATGAAACAGCAGGATTTCTAAGAACTGCTAAGCTGATGCTGTAAATGTTTGCTAAATAATAGTGTCAGTCCATCTCTGTAGCTAATATATTTTAGCAAAACGTCAATCAGTAGTTATATGTCTGAGAAGAGTAGCTATGATACATCAATCTCAGTGAAATAGTAGCACAGGTTGTTGGGATGACCTGAAGTTGCAAATCTGAGGTCAAAGATTTATCACTGACAAAGTCCTAAAAAGGAATGGCCATGGTTGCTGTTGTGGATGCCCTGGCAACAGATTTGATATTCTACCATCTGATGGGCTGCTTTAATAGGTTTTCATACTTTGTATCAACACTTACTGTGCATATGTCATTTGATTACTTTTTAACTGGAAGTCTATTGTTAGCATCATGCATGGAGCAAATACAGCTACTTTAAGGACAAGTCTTGATTGATTTATCTATTTATTTTATTTGTAGTTTTAAAGTAAATAAGCAAAACAAAGAAACAAAGCCCAAAGTTTCTTTTAGGAAATATGTTTGTACCCACTTTACAGCTAAGAAGTACAGAAAACATTCAGTTTATCAAATATTCAAAATCACCATCATACATATCCATATGTTCAATAAGAAAAGTCTTAATTTTTAATCCTAGTGTAAGGTACTCTTTAACCATGTATATTCATTAGACAGTTATTCAATTGTACATAATCATCAGTTTGACGTATGTCATGTGTTATGGGGCTACAATTTTGTAAGGTGGATGAAGGGTGTATTTCTTTAATTGCTTTCCCTTCACATAGTTGTTTTAACCCATCCTGGGGATATGAAACAATTGATAAAAGAGCAACACATTAGACTCTACTTGGACTCTACTAAGGCTCTGAATC
>JAAAKL020016419.1:0-11039 GCA_010016065.2 Carybdea cf. marsupialis auct. non (Linnaeus, 1758) | reverse complement strand
CATGGTAGTGACCACTTGTATACTTACTGTAATGTAATTTACTAATAAACAATAGAAAAATACGTTACAATGAAATAAAACGTTTGAGAAGGTTTTGCTTTTATTTTGCTTTAAATTTAGCTTTCTATTACACTAAAACGTTTGAATTTCGTTAGTGTTATGAACTATAAGATACTATATGGTAATAGAGCGTTGATTGGCATTGTTTCAAGAGGATTTGGCTTAAAAAGGAAGGTTGACCGTCAACTTTTGTTGTTGTAGTTTGGGTCATGGTTAGACAACAACACAGTTTTCTAAATGCAACTTTGAACGAATACGAAAACAATAAATCATCAACAGATAGTAATCCTTGGTCAGGACACTTAAGGGTGACAGTTAGAATTTACCAAGACTGTGCGACTTAGAGTCACTACTTAAGCCCCCCTCCCCACTTGAGTGTAATGAAGGAAAGTACGTAAACGCCTTTATAATTTGTATGTAAGATAATGTAACTTGTGTGACGGATTAACGGCTGTCAACAGTGATACGTTACATTATTTAGTTTGGTAATTGTCGTCATCATCATTTCCGTCAACGTTATCATCATTATTATTGCCACTGTCATCATTTTCATGATTATCATCGTTAACATTATGATAATGAAGATTCTACAAGTGAATATGATCTCCTTCATGATCAATGTAAACATTATTGTGGTAAAAATCATTATTATTATTATTGTCTTTATGGTTCTCATCATTATCATATCATTTATCTTCATCAACAAGGTCAACAACACGTGGATCCTCACTTGCTGAAATGAGAACATGATCATATATGAAATATTATCAGTTCTTGAAAATAATGTTAAGCAAGATTCATTCTGCTCCCTTTTACGTCAGACACTGGTCACAGCAATCATCTGGAGTGAGGATAGAATAATTTCTCTTAAACTTTATAGAAAATGAGAGTGTTGAAACACGCTAATATCACTTATATGAGCGAGGTGTTTTCGGTCACTCAGATCATTAAAATAGTGTAAGTTATAAACAAATTGTTTATGCCGACAAAGCATTAACCTCTTCATTTGGATAAATGCAGCTTCCAGAGCTGTAATATAAAATGGAGACCACTCTTTCCTATCAAATACAATTTCATGAAATGAACACTTCAAGATGCAAAGACAAAATCATGCTAGAATTGTAAATGTCCTTACTTCTACTTATGGAAAATGATAAAATTAGCTTGAAAGTGGATGGAGACATAAAGAAGAGCGAGCACACTGTGCCACTCAGTCATTTTTTAGACAGACTATACAGCAACGATGAGTCTATAGTGCAAAACACGGAAAAGAAATAATCTCAGCCACCTGTGCACGGGTTGGGAGCCAGTCTATAGTGACAACCTCGGTAGAAACATAGAACATTGCTTAATATCATTCTCCTTCGGCTTTTTCACAATTGATTCTGCTAAGTAAGGGGGTGGGGGTGTTCTTTTAGATCGTCCTCTATGTAACTTCGCAACAGTAAGCTTCACAGTACTGAATATCATCATACCTTTGAGGCTAACCTTTACTACTATAATGACGAAAAGAGTTCCGAGCTATAACTCATTTGATACGATTTTCTTGTCTAACAAGGTCATACGCAACTACTAGCCAACATTTGATTCTGGCAAAAATTTTGCGTCATTTTCAATTTTACTTTTAAAATTAGACCTTGTCCTTTAGAAATGTATCATATTCTATAAAAGACATAGCAAGAATATGAATGAAAACTTAATTTGTTTGAACCTTGAGTCACCTATGTTGAAATGTGCAGTCTGATCCAAATAACTGCGGTTTTTATTTGCGTCTTTGGAAAGTTTTCGACCACACTTCATTTAGTCAAGTGAAAATTTGTAGAGGGTCTCCCAAAAAGAAATATCACTATCTTTCGAAGAAATATGACCCGGAAATATCAGGCAAAAGTTGGCTAAAGTGGGTCTCAAAAGTTTTCTCCCTCCAGAGTAACACAGGGTTTATGTTTTGCTGAAATTTGTAAAGCAACAGCTTAATGGTGACTCAAAGTTTATAGCAGTTTCTATATTTACGCATTATGACAATATCTGTTTTCTCAAGATACCAAACAAAGTCGCTTGCTGTCATTTATATGCTAAAAAGCTCAATAATAGTCAAAGGAGAACTCGAAGTAAAACATTTGGCTCATTAGCTCAATTTACAATTTGGTTCAACTTGATAATTTATCACTTTTTCTTTCACAATTTTCCATTTCTTTTGATAAACAAATTTGTGAATACGTTAATTGGATCTTCTAGGGAATGTTCAATGGATGCTCCCACCGTTTATTGCCGTTATAGCTGTCGATATTTATGCTTTAATTGACTGCTAATGTCACCTCTGGAACCTGCAAAACTAGTTGTTTAAAATCCCGTATTTTCAAAGATGTGTAACACTACTTTTACGAGTGACTCGGAATGTAAATAAAAGAGTAGCAAGATTAACGAGTGTTTATATTGCAGAGAATGCACCTCTGTCGCGTTTTTACTCCAGTTTTTGAACTTGAACTGTTTAGTACAGTAATAGCTTTAAATGAAGCGGTGAGAAGTATGGAAGGATGAATATGTACAGATTGGTCCAGCAAGAGCTTGTTGTACAGCTTTCCCTTAAAGATGATTAAAAAATTAAACAGAATCATGGGCGTAGATTCTAGGTGGGGGGAGGGGGTTAGATTCGTCTTCTTTGCTTTTCAGAATGGGGCAACAACATTTCCTTTATCCCCTCACTTTTGGGCCCAGAATTGTCAAATTATCCACGTTGAATCCTGAAATCTGCGTCCATGAACAGAATAACTTAATACTTACTGTAATACATAGTGACCACGGACTTTTGAAAGAGAAATTTCAGGACATTCCAGGACAATTTGTACAAATTTTCCAGGACAAAAAGCACAAAATTTAAGGACATTTCCAGGACAACCGGGAAAAAAGTCATAGGATTTAAGGAAATGCAATTCACTTGATCAAAGGAAAACAACAACCAGACAGGAGGCGATAACCAATTTTTTTCATTAAGCGAATGGGGAGTAGAAAATAACTGCATGTTCCTTGCACAATAATACAAAATTGCAAATTATATTTGAATAATTGGATGCCGCATTAGTAAGTATTGGCCTAAAAGTGAACTGAGGAATAAGATATATTGCATGCTACAGAAATAATGCCCTGGCAAGTACTGACTAAACAAATTTGTAAATTCTTATATGTTCTTGGAAAAAATGAAAAACAATTGGCGAATAAAAAGCTGTTTTTGCTCAAGACATGGAAATGAAATGGGAAACTATAAATAGGCTGATAAGAGGGCATGAACACCAATAGTTGTCCCCTTTGCGCAATTTTAACACTGAGGACCACAAAGTCAATGCTCAACATAGGCAGGCAACATTGAACTTACATCATGGGCCATTTAAAGATATTTTAGTTATAACCACACCAAATTCACTCCTATATAGCAAAGAATAGTAAGAATAATCAATTGGTTTCCCCACTACTAAACAGTTATCCCCCAAAAAACAGACTTCATGCAGGCACAAAAATAATTACTGATCGCAACAACAACATGAACACTTCTCTGAAAAAAAGAGAACTCAGACAGAAAAATCAAGGACAATTCTAGGACAATGCCTGAACTTCAGGAATTTTCCAGGATTATCCAGGACTTTCCAGGATCGTGGTCACCATGTAATAACTGTACTCAGTATATCATATGATAGAAACGTGAAGGAAGTCGTATTGATGCCATACCATACATTTGCTTAACAACATTCTAAACCAGAAGAGCTGATCTGGCGATTACCCAACCATGTTTATGGATCATTGGTATCTTCCCAGATCGTATACCCCAAAGAAAATGTTTTGCCCAATTTATTTCATTATCAACACAGATCTGGTAACATAATATAAAGTAGAGACAAAACGCTGGCAAACTGTGAGTGGGAACGTGGAAAATGACTCATTAAAAAAAGATGATACCCTTATTCCTCCACGAAAGGTTGAAGAGCGATTCCGTTCTTTGACATCTACGAAGCTATCCTCTGTCTCTAAAGTAACGTTCAAGGTGATTTTCTAGGTTTTCACAGTGAGAATAATGTATTAAATTATTGGAAAAAAACAAGTCTTCTTCAACATAACAAGACCCACTTTCCAATTAACGAAAATTCCTTATTTTCTGTTACAATTTAATAAAACATCTCTTTGAAATGGGAAATTCTAAATAGCATAGTTTTGTTGAATTCATTGTGTGAATTAAGAAAATATATCATCAGTCTGTAGGTACGCAGAAACAGCATCCAAGATATTGGCGGGGAAAATCAGTACGTATATCAAGGAAAGAATACAAAAGAAAAAAATGTCTCGTTTCATTTACCTCTTCAATTCAAGACATTTTCTCTCGCAAATTATACTATCGTTGCGTTTACAATGTCATGTCATTGAATTCATAGGCGTGACCATCTCGGGGGGCAAAGTACCCAAGGCTATTAAATAATTTTGACTTCCTTTGGATATTTTTAGCTATTGCTTTTATGCTTCGCTTATAAAAAGCTGTACTAAAGGGGTAGGAGCCCCTCTTCCGGAACAACTGCTGGTAGTTTAGCCATCAAGACCCTAAAATAATCCTATCGGGGTAGCTAAACTTACGGATGCTGACTAAAACACCATCCTCCAGTCCCGTTGTACTTCTCCCACAATCGGACTTGATTAGCTGCCTCATTTATGAACTCTAGAAATTTGCTACTTGTTTTTAAAATCTAGAAAATAATTTGCAACTGTAGATTGGGACCGCACAGAAGTCTTTCTATAGCGAAGACACATGACACAGAGAAGCTGGTTTACAAAAACCATCATTGACTGTTTTTTCGGACTTGATGGGGACCAGGAAAAACTGTCCGTATGTGAAGGGGTCCGTATATGAGGGGTAAAATGTTTACCATAAAAAAATGTTCTAATGCCCTTGGAATTGATTTCTTATATCATCGTGAGTATTAAGGAGATGAAAATAGGCTTCCTAGAGGCCGTTGGGATCCTTTTTTCATCCATAAAAAGTTTGAATTCTTGCCCAACATATTTGGTCCTACTCTCCTGTTTTTAATTGTAGGGACCGAGGTCCTATAAATGGGTGGAGTCAATTTGTTTTAATTTTCCATGTGCAATTTGTGAATATTGCATACAGGAGGTAATACTGGTCTAAAATGACTTGTTTCCCCACCTGGCGTACTGCACACCACCCTGATGTTCAGAAATGTACAACAACATGTGTCTCAACTCAAAAATGTGTGGTTTTTTAAATATAAAAGGTGTACACGTAATACTACACTACACTAAGGGCGCGGTCATAATGTACAACTGGGATGGAGGAGGCATTACGACCTCATTTTGCCCCTCTAAGCAGCGCATTTCAGCAGATATTGTTATTCAGTGTAGACCAATGCCTTTTCCTTTAGCAAAATACCACTAAACGGCAAATTGCTCATCCTTGCAAAACAAAACCATTTGTAGATGGCGCTGTCAATGTCGTCATATTTGGCCTTACGCATGTTCCTTCCTTTTTACGTTATCCCCTCCTGACTCTTAATCATTCATTATTTTTTCATTCCAACTGATCCAATCATACAATATATTTCTTCCAACCTCATACTTTTGGGTAACACGAACGGCACCAACCCCGCTTTCCAGTCCTTTGGCGCATCGTATTTCTCTTTCAAAGTTTTAACACCTTCTAATACTTTCAACTTGAAGCTGACATTTTGACAGGAGTATCAAACTATGAGTATCAAGAAATAAAATTAACAACATAATTTTCAGCGCCTGTTTTGAAAAACTACGGAATGGAACTAGTTTTGTACACGTGTGAATGTTTGAAATCGATGATGATAGTTTTCGAGAACATATCTGATGCGCAGAGAGTAAAGCAATTCTGAAGGGGGTAAATATTCGCGTTGGGACCGCCAAAAAAACCGTCCGGATTTCACAGGTTTCCTGATTATCCGAGTCCGAATAAAAAGGGTAAATTCTTTGTTTAATCAACGTGAATTTCCAGGGGAGTTGCAATTGAGTCCGAATGTGAGCGTTTTCCGGATAAAGCATGGTGCGAACAAACGGGGCTTTACTGCATGGTGATTTTTAAAACAAGGCATGGTTAAACATTTGAAACTTGTACGAATATGACAATTTACGAAGTTCTTTCAAACAAAGCTCTAGGAACAAATGAATATACATAAATTTTTTCGAATATATAGAGGGTTAATTTTCTGTGTAATTTTTTTTTTTTGACTAATGACTCAACTCAAGGATGCAAGCTAGTATACTGTATAATTGAAAACTTCGGAAACTCGTTCACGAGAATAAAACATGGAAAAAATTACACAGCTATTAATAGAGTCTGGATGGACTACAAGGCCACGTAATATTACGACTGGATTCGAACCTATGTATGCAGAATCTGCTTGGTTTTCAGAAACACCTAATGACACTATATCAAGGGCCAATTTCAACACTCTCTTTTGATTCTTACAGGTTGCACGTATCTGCCCAATTTTCTCTTCAATTTTTTCAAGTTTATATTTCTTGCGACGGAGTGTATCGGTGTCCGTACTTCTAAGGTCGTAGAGCTGATAAAAAGGGAACAGGAATGGGGGAAAAAGAGATGCAAGGTTTCAGAAGTGTCTCTTTCCCAGTTACAGCTAATTTGAGCCAAATGTCTAAAACGAGCCGTCCATCTGCCATCAAAGAAATACAAGTGATCAAACTTTTAAGTCGTTTAAATACATAACATCACACATGTATTATGATTAAACCTAATTGTAAAATAGCTGCATAACTAAATGTTCCTGTAATTTTTATTCCGATGTTCAATCCTTTGTCTTGCTGCCAACTCCTTAGCTGAGATGTACTTTTCCAATTCAAAAACTGGTTCAGAAATACCTGTTGAACAAGGAAAATATGTGAGATAATCAGGGAGACATGTAGGGACTGGAAGTTTTATCGCACAAAAAGATTCTTGACGTTTCCGGAAGCAGACTGTCAATTGATGACATCAATTATGTGTAAACAATAGAATCACGTGCTATATAGGGAAGGGATCTGAAATAGGTGTTTTTGTAGACATTGCCAATACTATGCATACGTGAAGTTGAAAAAAACCCCAGAAATGCGAAAGACCTACAGGTACGTCTTATTTATAAACCTCTATTTTAGCAAAAGATAAACATCGATAACAGAAAGAAGATGTTCAAATCAGGACGGCACGAGTTTTGAATGCAAAGTTAATCCTAGTTTCGGTGTTGAAACCGAAATTGAGTATGCCACCAAAAAAAAAACCAATAAAAACCAACTCCAAATATCACACACTTACACGAAGTAATTACTCATTGTTTTGGACTGTTTGAGCGTCAAACCAGGTAAAGACTCAATGCAAAAGCTTTGTCTTTCAAAGTCTAAATCATGTGTTTAGAAACTCAATATTAGATTTCACCAACACCAATACGTTTCAGTCGCAGTAATCCTTTGTGGGTGCCCTCAAAGAAACGCCACTTGAAAATTTAAATATTTTTGCATTTAGCCTCCACTAACCATCTCAGAAAAAGACTTTCCTGTGGTATCGCCAATATTGTCAATATAGCGAGTCACTGGGCATGCTTATTTCCTTTTACCATAAACGCTGATAGTCAAAATGTCTTTGCACAGGCCACTGGTTCTTGCAATGTGGCGCATGAAGTTGATATTCCAGTGGTCTAGGTAACTTAGAACAACACATTCCACCCACGTTTTTCACCAAATACTCCTTTGTCACGTCTTCTATCAAAGTACATCGGAAGAGATGTCAGTAACAAAAAAGCTCCAATGATTGTATGTCTATACATCTTCTCGTGACGCAACATTCCGCACCATATGTTAAAATTGGAAAAAGGAGACACTTCAAAATCCGTCCCTTTTTGGCTATAGTTAATCAATTTGACCTTTCAAATGGTGGTTAGTAATATCCCTGCCTGATTTTTAAAAGCAAGTCTTTTTCAAAATTCTTTATCATCACTATTATTGTCGGTAAAAAGAGCACCAAGGTAGCAGAGTTCATGGACAGTTTTGACAAGCTCATTGTCAATGACTAAATCTTGCATGTTAAAAGTTGTCACTTGCTGGAATTTTCAGTGCTCTTTTCTTGCTTACATTCAGACGAGGACCTACTACCCTAATTTCCGTCTGAACCATTAAGGTCTGGTCGTGGATTTCTATAAGGATGGCTACGTGTACAATATCAGCAATTTTGCAGCTGTTATAGCGATGCGTGTAAGACAAGCTTCTACTCTGACTCCGTTGGATCTCAATATCCATTACTAAGAGTTAGTGATCAGTGTTGCAGTCTCCCTCAGCTACGGTGTTTGTACGTTTGATCCTCTTTTCCATTTTCCAAGATACTGCCATATATTCAAATTGCCATTTCTTCCCATCTGGCCAAATCCATGCGTAGAAATATCTTACGGATTTGCAGTTAACAAAATATTCGATTTGACGCTTATAGACATCTGGAAATTCAAATACTTCCAATCAATGTCTGGTTTACTTTCTAGTATCTTGTGTTGTGAGATTTGTGAAAGAGTTCCAAATAAAGATATTTACTATGTTTTACACATGTACAAAAGGTATCTGTGGTAACTGAGTATTCTTCTTTGTACTTATCTCCCTAGTTTCATCGGAACATAGATTACATAGAGTTAAAATCTGATTAGTAGTAGTAACCAAATGGTATCGGATTGCTAGTTTCCATACCCAAGGATGGTGAAAGGAGAAAGCTACATGGTAAAAACTAGTACGTTTATAAATTTACTTACTCAGTTTCTCAGCACAATACTTTGATACACTTTCGTCCCATTCAGCTTGAAGCCAACACAATCCAACTGGCGAAACAGGTCGATTTGACAAAAAATCTTTTGTAGCGAAACCCGATGTTAACAGTGAAATCCTAAGACAATAAAACACTATACTAGACACTTATAATAATTAATAGGTTATGAAATAAAGACGAAGAATAACTCGTCCAGATAAAGAAAAAAAGTTGAAAGATGTCAGAGAGTCTGGGAGGAGTACGAACCCATAGAAGATGATGAAGAAAACGAAGGAAATGCTAATGCAGAGTGAAAAACAGAGGGAGGGGGGCAAAATAATGCTGTAACATGTTAGTACTATCTAAAATACTAGATAATGGGTCTGATTTTATACAAAGTATATTAAAAGGAAAAAAATATGAAACAACTCCAAACATTGCAATGAAGAATGAAAAGTTGTTCTAGTGTTCTAGAAGGGGGCGGAGGTAAGAAGATACAAAAGCTACATAAATATCAAAATCAGTCACAATAAAGATTGCTTCAATTTCTAATCCTTACCTTTCATTTCTTCTAATTTCTGAAGTATCAATAGGTTCTGCATGGCCCAGCAATAAGAAACAAAATCTGTGAAACCCAGATCCTTTCCATGGCAGTGGCGGCAAATAAGGCACTGTGTTGTCTCCCTTCCTTGTATTACAATTTTGAATATTGGATCTAAAGCAAATAAAAGAGTTACAATAGATCAGAACACATAAATTACAAAAGTGTTTGAATACATATAATTGAGAACATAACACATAAGGCTGATTGCTATCCTTTCAGGTATATTAGCAATAATGTTAAAACGGCATTAAAAATCGTGACATTTTATTGAAAACAATACACATATGGGAGATTGAAAATATCAGTTATAACCTTTATCTAAAAAATTAGTATATCAAATTTCAGAGAGAAAATCAAACTGATTCTACAGCACTTGATGCATATTACGTATTTGATTTATTTCTTTAATATTACCTATGGCTGTCAGGTACTGCAGTATCACTTCTTACACATAAGTACATTTTTATGGCTACAATTACAAAGTTGATTACACACCGCACTTGTGCACTGCTATTCAAGCAACTTCTTTTCACAAGAAACATTAAATAATACAATGTGGAAAAGATTTCCATTGAAATAAGATACATATGTGCCCCAATTAGATTTTTAACTACTTTAAAGCCCAAATAAGTACAAGTTATAGAATGCAAAAGTACTCCTTTAGAAGCTAATTAGAACTGGAAAAATGGGGGGTTGAGCAAGGGGGCATTAGGCCTCTAGCTATGGCATGGGCGAGGCATGGGGAAATTGTTACAATGGTCTGATTTGAAGGGGTGACACCCCCTCAAGTAAAAATCTGAGAAAGTATTTTTGTTAAAGTTAATGTCCTATTGTTGATATACTCTGTATTTGTCTATCAATTGACTCTTGCATAATAGAAGTCATTACAAAATATAGGGACTGTGCCACCCCTGCAATATGCTGCCAGCTATAAGCCTGGAGGACATGATTCATGCCACTGTCCACACATGTACTCTTTAGTGTATTTGATTCTAATGCATTACCACGAACAAACTGGTAAAAATTAAAACATTGAAACAATGTTGATGCCTGTGCAAATAATTCAGGGTAATAAAATTGATAAAGAATACTTACAGATACCAATGAAGAACTTCTTTGGAACTATCAAATAAGTTGCCATCCATATTCAAAAACAATAATGAGTGGTAAGAATGGCCGGTAGGTTGAAATGACACTTCTGGAATTGTTTGGCACTTGAAAGAAACAAAAACAGATTTGACATTATAATACTAATAAATATGCATTATGAATGAATTGCAATGCTGGTGTATATCATCGTTTAGAAAACTTTGTAAGGTTGTACAATGTGATAGCAAAGGGGACCTCAGAACTGAAATCCAAAACAGTGAAGTTGATGCTGGATATTAGCTAATGAAGCAATAGCCAATAAATCTATAGATTGGTACTGGGCCATGAATTTATTGTTGGTTGCTAGGTAATTGGAGCACTCTGCTATATGGATGCGAAACTTGGACTGTCAGTAAAGATGCAAAGAATAGATTAGAAGCTACTGAAATGTGGTTCTTGCGCAGAATTTTAAAGATTTCCTGGACCTCAAAA